>JAULUF010000010.1:31145000-31147500 GCA_031834385.1 Semotilus atromaculatus | reverse complement strand
CACACACACACACAGACACGCTCACTAACACACACTAACTCGTTCACACACACACACTCTCTTACACACACACACACACGCACAGACACGCTCACTAACACACACACACACTCAAGCACACACACACACACACACACACATACACACACACACACTAACTCACACACTCATGCACATACTCACAAATGCACACACACACACACACACACACACACACACACACACACTAACTCGTTCACACACACACATACACACTCGCTCACACACACACACACACACACACACTCACAAATGCACACACACACACACACACTAACTCGCTCTCACACACTCAATAACTCACTCACACTCGCTCACAGACTCACACACACTCACTAACTCTCTCTCACACACACACACACACACACACGCTCACTAACTCACACACACTCATGCACATACACTCACACACACACACACACTAACTCGCTCACACACACACTAACTCGCTCACACACACACACGCTCACTAACTCTCTCACACACACACACATACACACACACACACACACACACACACTCATGCACATATACTCACACTCACAAATGCACACACACACAGAGACACGCTCACTAACTCTCTCACACACACACACACACTCATGCACATACACTCACACTCACAAATGCACACACTAACACACACACACTCATGCACATACACTCACACTCACAAATGCACACACTAACACACACACACACAGACACGCTCACTAACTCTCTCACACACACATACACACACACACACTCATGCACATACACTCACACTCACAAATGCACACACTAACACACACACACACAGACACGCTCACTAACTCTCTCACACACACACACACACTAACTCGCTCACACACACACACACACACACAAGCACATACACTCACAAATGCACACACACACACACACACACACTAACTCACTCTCACACACTCAATAACTCACTCACACACACACACAAACTCGCTCACAGACTCACACACACTCACTAACTCTCACACACACACACACACACGCACAGACATGCTCACTATCTCACACACGCACAGACATGCTCACTAACTCATACACACACACACACACACACACACTCATGCACATACTCACAAATGCACACACTCACACACCCACACACAAACTCGCTCACACACACACACTCAATTACATACACTCACAAATGCACACATTCACACACACACACTAACTCGCTCACACACACACACACACTCACAAATACACACACTCACTTGCTCACACACACACACACACACACACACACACACACACAGACACACAAACACTCACTAACTCACACACGCACAGACATGCTCACTAACTCACACACACACTAATTCTCTCACACACACACATACACACACAGACACACACACACACACACACACACACACTCAAGTTTACAGTGTTTAGAGTTTACAAGTGTATAAATTGATGAGTTTATAAGTGTACGAGTTTAGAGTTTATAAGTTTAAATGAGTCTTAAGAGTTCAGTTTATAGTTTAAATGAGTCTAAGAGTTCAAAGTTTATTAATTTATGAGTTAATTAGTTTATAAGTGTGTTAATTCAAAGTTTATTAGTTTAAATGAGTCTCAATGGCTCATTTAGTATATAGAATGGCAGTTTGATTTAGTCTAGGGTTTCAAGGGATTTTGATTTGAATTTTTGACAGTTGGGGAGTTTGAAAATCTGAAAATTCCGCAATGTTAAGTCAATGGGAGTTTTTCCGAGTTTTGATCGTCATTTTTAGGAAAACCGTAAGTCCGATCAGTTTGAAAAGACAGAGCAACTAACTTCAGAATAGGTCAAAGGTCTGAGCCGAATTTGGAGTATGTGGAGTTAACGGTCTAGGCCGCATTAAAGTCAACAGTTTTCTAAGAAGAATAATAATAATAACTAGAAAAAGTTCGTCGAGACAAACTTTAAGTTGGCTTGTGAAAGTTTGGACCGATAAGTTTGAAGAAGTTTAAAGTTTAATTAGTTTATAGTTTAGTAAGAAAGAAAGAAAGATAGATTAGTTAGAAAGAAAGAAAGAAAAAAAGATTAGTAAGAAAGAAAGAAAGATAGATTAGTTAGAAAGAAAGAAAGATAGATTAGTTAGAAAGAAAAAAAGATTAGTAAGAAAGAAAGAAAGATAGATTAGTTAGAAAGAAAGAAAGAAAGAAAGATAGATTAGTTAGAAAGAAAAAAAGAAAAAAAGATTAGTAAGAAAGAAAGAAAGATAGATTAGTTAGAAAGAAAGAAAGAAAGATAGATTAGTTAGAAAGAAAGAAAGAAAGATAGATTAGTTAGAAAGAAAGAAGGAAAGAAAGATAGATTAGTAAGAAAGAAAGAAAGATAGATTAGTAAGAAAGAAAGATTGATTAGTAAGAAAGAAAGAAAGATAGATTAGTTAGAAAGAAAGAAAGAAAAAAAGATTAGTAAGACAGAAAGAAAGATAGATTAGTT
>JAULUF010000010.1:31125000-31140000 GCA_031834385.1 Semotilus atromaculatus | reverse complement strand
CTCACACACACACACTCAATTACATACACTCACAAATGCACACATTCACACACACACACTAACTCGCTCACACACACACACACTCACAAATACACACACTCACTTGCTCACACACACACACACACACAGACTCACACACACTCACTAACTCACACGCACAGACATGCTCACTAACTCACACACACACTAATTCTCTCACACATACACATACACACACAGACACACACACACACACACACTCAAGTTTACAGTGTTTAGAGTTTACAAGTGTATAAATTGATGAGTTTATAAGTGTACGAGTTTAGAGTTTATAAGTTTAAATGAGTCTTAAGAGTTCAGTTTATAGTTTAAATGAGTCTAAGAGTTCAAAGTTTATTCATTTATGAGTTAATTAGTTTATAAGTGTGTTAATTCAAAGTTTATTAGTTTAAATGAGTCTCAATGGCTCATTTAGTATATAGAATGGCAGTTTGATTTAGTCTAGGGTTTCAAGGGATTTTGATTTGAATTTTTGACAGTTGGGGAGTTTGAAAATCTGAAAATTCCGCAATGTTAAGTCAATGGGAGTTTTTCCGAGTTTTGATCGTCATTTTTAGGAAAACCGTAAGTCCGATCAGTTTGAAAAGACAAAGCAACTAACTTCAGAATAGGTCAAAGGTCTGAGCCGAGTTTGGAGTATGTGGAGTTAACGGTCTAGGCCGCATTAAAGTCAACAGTTTTCTAAGAAGAATAATAATAATAATAAGTTTAAATAGGATTTCAGTAAGTTGGCTCTCCAAGCCAACTTAATAATAATAATAAGTTTAAATAGGATTTCAGTAAGTTGGCTCTCACAAGCCAACTTAACTAGAAAAAGTTCGTCGAGACAAACTTTAAGTTGGCTTGTGAAAGTTTGGACCAATAAGTTTAAAGAAGTTTAAAGTTTAAATTAGTTTAAAGTTAAATTAGTTTATAGTTTAGTAAGAAAGAAAGAAAGATAGATTAGTTAGAAAGATAGAACGATAGACAGATTAGTTAGAAAGAAAGAAAGAACGATAATTAAAAAGAAAGAAAGAATGAAAGATTAGTTAGAAAGATTAGTTAGAAAGATAAATTAGTTTGAAAGATAGAACGATAGACAGATTAGTTAGAACGAAAGAAAGAACGATAATTAAAAAGAAAGAAAGAATGAAAGATTAGTTAGAAAGATTAGTTAGAAAGATAAATTAGTTTGAAAGATAGATTAGTTTGAAAGAAAGAAAGATTAGTTAGAAAGATAAAAGAAAAAAAATTAGTTAGAAAGGAAACGATTAGTTAGAAAAGAAGAAAGTAAAAAGAAAGAAAGATTAGTTAGAAAGAAAGAAAGAAAGAAAGAAAGAAAGAAAGAAAGATTAGTTAGAAAGAAAAAGAAAGATAATTTAGTTAGAAAGAAAGAAAGATAGATAAATTAGAAAGAAAGAAAGAAAGAAAGATAGATTAGTTAGAAAGAAAGAAAGATAGATTAGTTAGAAAGAAAGAAAGATATATAGATTAGTTAGAAAGAAGGAAATATAGAGAAGTTAGAAAGAAAGAAAGATAGATTCGTTAGAAAGAAAAAGAAAGATAGATTAGTTAGAAAGAATGAAAGATAGATTAGTTAGAAAGAAAGAAAGATGGATTAGTTAGAAAGAAAGATAGAAAGAAAGATAGAAAAAAAGATTAGTAAGAAAGAAAGATAGATTAGTTAGAAAGAAAAAAGAAAAAAGATTGGTAAGAAAGAAAAAAAGATTAGTAAGAAAGAAAGATAGATTAGTAAGAAAGAAAGAAAGATAGATTAGTAAGAAAGAAAGAAAGAGAGATTAGTAAGAAAGAAAGATTGATTAGTAAGAAAGAAAGAAAGACAGATTAGTTAGAAAGAAAGAAAGAAAAAAAGATTAGTAAGACAGAAAGAAAGATAGATTAGTTAGAAAGAAAGAAAGAAAAAAAGATTAGTAAGAAAGAAAAAAAGATTAGTAAGAAAGAAAGATAGATTAGTTAGAAAGAATGAAAGAAAGATAGATTAGTAAGAAAGAAAGATAGATTAGTAAGAAAGAAAGAAAGAAAAAAAATAGTAAGAAAGAAAGAAAGATAGATTAGTTAGAAAGAAAGAAAGAAAAAAAGATTAGTAAGAAAGAAAGAAAGATAGATTAGTTAGAAAGAAAGAAAGAAAGAAAGATAGATTAGTTAGAAAGAAAGAAAGATAGATTAGTAAGAAAGAAAGATTGATTAGTAAGAAAGAAAGAAAGATAGATTAGTTAGAAAGACAGAAAGAAAAAAAGATTAGTAAGAAAGAAAGATAGATTAGTTAGAAAGAAAGAAAGAAAAAAAGATTAGTAAGAAAGAAAGAAAGAAAGAAAAAAAGATTAGTAAGAAAGAAAGATAGATTAGTTAGAAAGAATGAAAGAAAGATAGATTAGTAAGAAAGTAAGAAAGATAGATTAGTAAGAAAGAAAGAAAGAAAGAAAAAAGATTAGTAAGAAAGAAAGAAAGATAGATTATTTAGAAAGAAAGAAAATAAATTAGTAAGAAAGAAAGATAGATTAGTTAGAAAGAAAGAAAGAAAGATAGATTAGTAAGAAAGAAAGAAAGAAAAAAAGATTAGTAAGAAAGAAAGAAAGAAAGAAAAAAAATTGTAAGAAAGAAAGAAAGAAAAAAAAATTAGTAAGAAAGAAAGAAAGAAAAAAAGATTAGTAAGAAAGATTTCTTTCCTGTGTGTGTGTGGGTGTATTCAAGCACATACACACACACACACAGACACGCTCACTAACACACAAACACACACACACACACACACACACTAACTCGTTCACACACACACACACGCACGCACAGACACGCTCACTAACACACAAACACACACACACACACACACACTAACTCGTTCACACACACACTAACTCGTTCACACACACACACACACGCACGCACAGACACGCTCACTAACACACACACACACTCAAGCACACACACACACACACATACACACACACACACTAACTCACACACTCATGCACATACTCACAAATGCACACACACACACACACACACACTAACTCGTTCACACACACACATACACACTCGCTCACACACACACACACACACACACACACACACACTCACAAATGCACACACACACACACACACTAACTCGCTCTCACACACTCAATAACTCACTCACACTCGCTCACAGACTCACACACACTCACTAACTCTCTCTCACACACACACACACACGCTCACTAACTCACACACACTCATGCACATACACTCACACACACACACACTAACTCGCTCACACACACACTAACTCGCTCACACACACACACGCTCACTAACTCTCTCACACACACACACATACACACACACACACACACACACTCATGCACATACACTCACACTCACAAATGCACACACACACAGAGACACGCTCACTAACTCTCTCACACACACACACACACTCATGCACATACACTCACACTCACAAATGCACACACTAACACACACACACTCATGCACATACACTCACACTCACAAATGCACACACTAACACACACACACACAGACACGCTCACTAACTCTCTCACACACACATACACACACACACACACACTCATGCACATACACTCACACTCACAAATGCACACACTAACACACACACACACAGACACGCTCACTAACTCTCTCACACACACACATACACACACACACACACACTAACTCACACACTCATGCACATACTCACAAATGCACACACACACACACACTAACTCGCTCACACACACACACACACACACAAGCACATACACTCACAAATGCACACACACACACACACACACACTAACTCACTCTCACACACTCAATAACTCACTCACACACACACACACAAACTCGCTCACAGACTCACACACACTCACTAACTCTCACACACACACACACACACACACACACGCACAGACATGCTCACTATCTCACACACGCACAGACATGCTCACTAACTCATACACACACACACACACACACACACTCATGCACATACTCACAAATGCACACACTCACACACCCACACACAAACTCGCTCACACACACACACTCAATTACATACACTCACAAATGCACACATTCACACACACACACTAACTCGCTCACACACACACACACTCACAAATACACACACTCACTTGCTCACACACACACACACACACACACACACACACACACACACAGACACACAAACACTCACTAACTCACACACGCACAGACATGCTCACTAACTCACACACACACTAATTCTCTCACACACACACATACACACACAGACACACACACACACACACACACACACACACTCAAGTTTACAGTGTTTAGAGTTTACAAGTGTATAAATTGATGAGTTTATAAGTGTACGAGTTTAGAGTTTATAAGTTTAAATGAGTCTTAAGAGTTCAGTTTATAGTTTAAATGAGTCTAAGAGTTCAAAGTTTATTAATTTATGAGTTAATTAGTTTATAAGTGTGTTAATTCAAAGTTTATTAGTTTAAATGAGTCTCAATGGCTCATATAGTATATAGAATGGCAGTTTGATTTAGTCTAGGGTTTCAAGGGATTTTGATTTGAATTTTTGACAGTTGGGGAGTTTGAAAATCTGAAAATTCCGCAATGTTAAGTCAATGGGAGTTTTTCCGAGTTTTGATCGTCATTTTTAGGAAAACCGTAAGTCCGATCAGTTTGAAAAGACAGAGCAACTAACTTCAGAATAGGTCAAAGGTCTGAGCCGAGTTTGGAGTATGTGGAGTTAACGGTCTAGGCCGCATTAAAGTCAACAGTTTTCTAAGAAGAATAATAATAATAATAATAATAATAATAATAATAATAAGTTTAAATAGGATTTCAGTAAGTTGGCTCTCACAAGCCAACTTAACTAGAAAAAGTTCGTCGAGACAAACTTTAAGTTGGCTTGTGAAAGTTTGGACCAGAAAGTTTAAAGAAGTTTAAAGTAGTTTATAGTTTAAATTAGTTTGAAGTTTAAAGTAGTTTATAGTTTAAAGTAGTTTAAAGTAGTTTAAAGTAGTTAAAAGTTTAAATTAGTTTAAAGTTTAAAGTAGTATATAGTTTAAAGTAGTTTAAAGTTTAACTTAGTTTAAAGTTTGAAGTAGTTTAAAGTAGTATATAGTTTAAAGTAGTTTAAAGTTTAACTTAGTTTAAAGTTTGTAGTTTAAAGTAGTATATAGTTTAAAGTAGTTTAAAGTTTAACTTAGTTTAAAGTTTAAAGTAGTTTAAAGTAATTTAAAGGTAATAAGGTGTTTCTAGTGGGTTGGTAAGGTGTACTTGGTGGTATCTAGGTGGTTGGAATGTTTTTCTAGGGTATTCTGGGTGGTTGCTAGGGTGTTGCGAGGGTGTTCTAAGGTATTTTGGTTGGCAGCTAGGGTGTTCTAAGGTATTTTGTTTGGTTGCTAGGGTGTTCTGGGTGGTTGCTAGGGTGTTCTAAGGTATTTTGGGTGGTTGCTAGGGTGTTCTAAGTTATTTTGGTTGGTTGTAAGAAAGAAAGAAAGATAGATTAGTTAGAAAGAAAGAAAGAAAAAAAGATTAGTAAGAAAGAAAGAAAGATAGATTAGTTAGAAAGAAAGAAAGAAAGATAGATTAGTTAGAAAGAAAAAAAGATTAGTAAGAAAGAAAGAAAGATAGATTAGTTAGAAAGAAAGAAAGAAAGATAGATTAGTTAGAAAGAAAGAAGGAAAGAAAGATAGATTAGTAAGAAAGAAAGAAAGATAGATTAGTAAGAAAGAAAGATTGATTAGTAAGAAAGAAAGAAAGATAGATTAGTTAGAAAGAAAGAAAGAAAGATAGATTAGTTAGAAAGAAAGAAGGAAAGAAAGATAGATTAGTAAGAAAGAAAGAAAGATAGATTAGTAAGAAAGAAAGATTGATTAGTAAGAAAGAAAGAAAGATAGATTAGTTAGAAAGAAAGAAAGAAAAAAAGATTAGTAAGAAAGAAAGAAAGATAGATTAGTTAGAAAGAAAGAAAGAAAAAAAGATTAGTAAGAAAGAAAGAATGAAAGAAAGATAGATTAGTAAGAAAGAAAGAAAGATAGATTAGTAAGAAAGAAAGAAAGAAAGAAAAAAAGATTAGTAAGAAAGAAAGAAAGATAGATTAGTTAGAAAGAAAAAAAGGTTAGTAAGAAAGAAAGAAAGATAGATTATTTAGAAAGAAAGAAAATAAATTAGTAAGAAAGAAAGAAAGATAGATTATTTAGAAAGAAAGAAAGAAAAAAAGATTAGTAAGAAAGAATGAAAGAAAGAAAAAAAGATTAGTAAGAAAGAAAGATAGATTAGTTAGAAAGAAAGAAAGAAAGATAGATTAGTAAGAAAGAAAGAAAGAAAAAAAGATTAGTAAGAAAGAATGAAAGAAAGAAAAAAAGATTAGTAAGATAGATAGATTAGTTAGTAAGAAAGAAAGAAAGATAGATTATTTAGAAAGAAAGAAAGAAAAAAAGATTAGTAAGACAGAATGAAAGAAAGAAAAAAAGATTAGTAAGAAAGAAAGACAGATTAGTTAGAAAGAAAGAAAGAAAGATAGATTAGTAAGAAAGAAAGAAAAAAAGATTAGTAAGAAAGAAAAAAAGAAAAAAAAAATTAGTAAGAAAGAAAAAAAGATTAGTAAGAAAGATTTCTTTCCTGTGTGTGTGTGTGTGTATTCAAGCACATACACACACACACACAGACAGCTCACTAACACACAAACACACACACACACTAACACACACACACACTCATGCACATACACTCACACTCACAAATGCACACACTAACACACACACACACAGACACGCTCACTAACTCTCTCACACACACATACACACACACACACACACACACTCATGCACATACACTCACACTCACAAATGCACACACTAACACACACACACACACAGACACACTCACTAACTCTCTCACACACACACATACACACACACACACTAACTCACACACTCATGCACATACTCACAAATGCACACACACACACACACACACACACACACTAACTCGTTCACACACACACATACACACTCGCTCACACACACACACACACACACACACAAGCACATACACTCACAAATGCACACACACACACACACACACACACACTAACTCACTCTCACACACTCAATAACTCACTCACACACACTCACACACACGCTCACTAACTCACACACACTCATGCACATACACTCACAAATGCACACTCACACACACACACACACACTAACTCGCTCACACACACACACGCTCACTAACTCTCTCACACACACATACACACACACACACACACACACACACACACTAACTCACACACTCATGCACATACTCACAAATGCACACACACACACACACTAACTCGCTCACACACACACACACACACTCATGCACATACACTCACACTCACAAATGCACACACTAACACACACACACACGCTCACTATCTCTCTCACACACACACATACACACACACACACACACACACACTAACTCACACACTCATGCACATACTCACAAATGCACACACACACACACACACACTAACTCGCTCACACACACACACACACACACACACACACACACAAGCACATACACTCACAAATGCACACACACACACACACACACTAACTCACTCTCACACACTCAATAACTCACTCACACACACACACACACACACAAACTCGCTCACAGACTCACACACACTCACTAACTCTCACACACACACACACACACACACACGCACAGACATGCTCACTATCTCACACACGCACAGACATGCTCACTAACTCATACACACACACACACACACACACTCATGCACATACTCACAAATGCACACACTCACACACCCACACACAAACTCGCTCACACACACACACTCAATTACATACACTCACAAATGCACACATTCACACACACACTAACTCGCTCACACACACACACACTCACAAATACACACACTCACTTGCTCACACACACACACACACAGACTCACACACACTCACTAACTCACACACGCACAGACATGCTCACTAACTTACACACACACTAATTCTCTCACACACACACATACACACACAGACACACACACACACACACACACACACACTCAAGTTTACAGTGTTTAGAGTTTACAAGTGTATAAATTGATGAGTTTATAAGTGTACGAGTTTAGAGTTTATAAGTTTAAATGAGTCTTAAGAGTTCAGTTTATAGTTTAAATGAGTCTAAGAGTTCAAAGTTTATTAATTTATGAGTTAATTAGTTTATAAGTGTGTTAATTCAAAGTTTATTAGTTTAAATGAGTCTCAATGGCTCATTTAGTATATAGAATGGCAGTTTGATTTAGTCTAGGGTTTCAAGGGATTTTGATTTGAATTTTTGACAGTTGGGGAGTTTGAAAATCTGAAAATTCCGCAATGTTAAGTCAATGGGAGTTTTTCCGAGTTTTGATCGTCATTTTTAGGAAAACCGTAAGTCCGATCAGTTTGAAAAGACAGAGCAACTAACTTCAGAATAGGTCAAAGGTCTGAGCCGAGTTTGGAGTATGTGGAGTTAACGGTCTAGGCCGCATTAAAGTCAACAGTTTTCTAAGAAGAATAATAATAATAATAATAATAATAATAATAATAAGTTTAAATAGGATTTCAGTAAGTTGGCTCTCACAAGCCAACTTAACTAGAAAAAGTTCGTCGAGACAAACTTTAAGTTGGCTTGTGAAAGTTTGGACCAATAAGTTTAAAGAAGTTTAAAGTTTAAATTAGTTTAAAGTTAAATTAGTTTATAGTTTAGTAAGAAAGAAAGAAAGATAGAACGATAGACAGATTAGTTAGAAAGAAAGAAAGAACGATAATTAAAAAGAAAGAAAGAATGAAAGATTATTTAGAAAGATTAGTTAGAAAGATAAATTAGTTTGAAAGATAGAACGATAGACAGATTAGTTAGAACGAAAGAAAGAACGATAATTAAAAAGAAAGAAAGAATGAAAGATTAGTTAGAAAGATTAGTTAGAAAGATAAATTAGTTTGAAAGATAGATTAGTTTGAAAGAAAGGAATCGATTAGTTAGAAAAGAAGAAAGTAAAAAGAAAGAAAGATTAGTTAGAAAGAAAGAAAGAAAGAAAGATTAGTTAGAAAGAAAGAAAGAAAGAAAGAAAGATTAGTTAGAAAGACAGAAAGATAGATAAGTCAGAAAGAAAGAAAGAAAGATTAGTTAGAAAGAAAAAGAAAGATAATTTAGTTAGAAAGATAGATAAATTAGAAAGAAAGAAAGAAAGAAAGAAAGAAAGAAAGATTAGTTAGAAAGAAAGAAAGAAAGAAAGATAGTTTAGTTAGAAAGAAAGAAAGATAGATTAGTTAGAAAGAAAGAAAGATATATAGATTAGTTAGAAAGAATGAAAGATAGATTAGTTAGAAAGAAAGAAAGATGGATTAGTTAGAAAGAAAGATAGAAAGAAAGATAGAAAAAAAGATTAGTAAGAAAGAAAGATTGATTGATTAGTAAGAAAGATAGATTGATTGATTAGTAAGAAAGATAGAAAGATAGATAGATTAGTTAGAAAGAAAGAAAGAAAGAAAGGAAGGAAGAAAGTTAATTAAAAAGAAAGAAAGAAAGTTAATTAAAAAGACAGAAAGAAAGAGTAGTTAGAAAGAAAGAAAGAAAAAAGATTAGTAAGAAAGAAAGAAAGATAGATTAGTTAGAAAGAAAGAAAGATAGATTAGTTAGAAAGAAAGATAGATTAGTATGAGAAAGAAAGAGATTAGTAAGAAAGAAAGATTGATTAGTAAGAAAGATAGAAAGATAGATAGATTAGTTAGAAAGAAAGAAAGAAAAATGATTATTAAGAAAGAAAGATAGATTAGTTCGAAAGAAAGAAAGAAAAAAAGATTAGTAAGAAAGAAAGAAAGAAAAAAAGATTAGTAAGAAAGAAAGAAAGATAGATTAGTTAGAAAGAAAGAAAGACAGACAGATAGATTAGTAAGAAAGAAAGAAAGATAGATTAGTTAGAAAGAAAGAAAGAAATGTTAGGAAAAAAGAAAGAATAGAAAGAAAGAAAGAAAGAAAGAAAGAAAGAAAGAAAGAAAGAAAGAAAGAAAGAAAGAAAGATGGATTAGTTAGGAAAAAAGATCAGAAAAGAAAGAAAAAAAGATCAGTTTGAAAGAAAGAAAGATTAGTTAGAAAGAAAGAAAGATTAGTTAGAAAGAAAGAACAATTTGAAAAAAAATAAAGAAATAAAGAGTAGTTAGAAATAAAGAAAGATTAGTATGAAAAAAGAAAGAAAAGGAAAGTTAAAAAGAAAAGAAAGAATAGAAATAAAGAAATATAGATTAGTTAGAAAGAAAGAAAGATTAGTTCGAAATAAAGAAAGATTACTTTAAAAAAGAAAGAAAAGTAAAAAAAGAAAGAATAGTTAGAAAGAAAGAAAGAAAGAAAGAAAGAAAGAAAGAAAGAAAGAAAGAAAGAAAGAAAGAAAGATTGATTAGTAAGAAAGAAAGATTGAAGACAGGTAGATAGATAAAAAATTGTTTGAAGATAGATAGATATAGATAGAAGTTTGAAGATAGATAGATGGATAGATAGATAGATAGATAGATAGATAGATAGATAGATAGATAGATAGATAGATAGATAAAAATAGTTTGAAGATAGATAGATAGATAGACTGCCAGACACACACACACACACACACTAACTCGCTCACACACACACACGCTCACTAACTCACACACACTCATGCACATACACTCACAAATGCACACTCTCACACACACACACTAACTCGCTCACACACACACTAACTCGCTCACACACACACACACGCTCACTAACTCTCTCACACACACATACACACACACACACACACACACTAACTCACACACTCATGCACATACTCACAAATGCACACACACACACACACACTAACTCGCTCACACACACACACTCGCTCACACACACACACACACACACACACAAGCACATACACTCACAAATGCACACACACACGCTCACTAACTCTCTCACACACACATACACACACACACACTCATGCACATACACTCACACTCACAAATGCACACACTAACACACACACACACACACACATGCACATACTCACAAATGCACACACACACACTAACTCGTTCACACACACACATACACACTCGCTCACACACACACACACACACACACAAGCACATACACTCACAAATGCACACACACACACACACACTAACTCGCTCTCACACACTCAATAACTCACTCACACACACACACACAAACTCGCTCACAGACTCACACACACTCACTAACTCTCTCACACACACACACACACACACACACACACACGCTAACTAACTCACACACACTCATGCACATACACTCACAAATGCACACTCACACACACACACACACACACTAACTCGCTCACACACACACACACACTAACTCGCTCACACACACACATACACACACACACACTAACTCACACACTCATGCACATACTCACAAATGCACACACACACTAACTCGTTCACACACACACATACACACTCGCTCACACACACACACACACACAAGCACATACACTCACAAATGCACACACACACACACTAACTCGCTCTCACACACTCAATAACTCACTCACACACACACACACACACACACACACAAACTCGCTCATATACTCACACACACTCACTAACTCTCTCTCACACACACACACACACACGCTCACTAACTCACACACACTCATGCACATACACTCACAAATGCACACTCACACACACACTAACTCGCTCACACACACACACACACTAACTCGCTCACACACACACACGCTCACTAACTCTCTCACACACACACACATACACACACACACACGCACATACACTCACACTCACAAATGCACACACTAACACACACACACTCATGCACATACACTCACACTCACAAATGCACACACTAACACACACACACACAGACACGCTCACTAACTCTCTCACACACACACATACACACACACACACACTAACTCACACACTCATGCACATACTCACAAATGCACACACACACACACTAACTCGTTCACACACACGCATACACACTCGCTCACACACACACACACACACACACAAGCACATACACTCACAAATGCACACACACACACACACACACACACACACTAACTCACTCTCACACACTCAATAACTCACTCACACACACACACACACACACACACACATACACGCTCACTAACTCACACACACTCATGCACATACACTCACAAATGCACACTCACACACACACACACACTAACTCGCTCACACACACACTAACTCGCTCACACACACACACGCTCACTAACTCTCTCACACACACATACACACACACACACACACACACACACTAACTCACACACTCATGCACACTCACAAATGCACACACACACACACACACTAACTCGCTCACACACACACACATACACACTCGCTCACACACACACACACACACAAGCACATACACTCACACGCTCACTAACTCTCTCACACACACACACACTCATGCACATACACTCACACTCACAAATGCACACACTAACACACACACACACACACACACACACACACACACACACACAGACACGCTCACTAACTCTCTCACACACACACATACACACACACACACTAACTCACACACTCATGCACATACTCACAAATGCACACACACACACACAAACTCGTTCACACACACACATACACACTCGCTCACACACACACACACACACACACACACACAAGCACATACACTCACAAATGCACACACACACACACACACACACACACACACACACACTAACTCGCTCTCACACACTCAATAACTCACTCACACACACACACACACACACACACACAAACTCGCTCACAGACTCACACACACTCACTAACTCTCTCACACACACACACACACACACGCTCACTAACTCACACACACTCATGCACATACACTCACAAATGCACACACTCACACACACACACTAACTCGCTCACACACACACTAACTCGCTCACACACACACACGCTCACTAACTCTCTCACACACACACACACACACACACACACTCATGCACATACACTCACACTCACAAATGCACACACTAACACACACACACACAGACACACTCACTAACTCTCTCACACACACATACACACACACACACACACTCATGCACATACACTCACACTCACAAATGCACACACTAACACACACACACTCATGCACATACACTCACACTCACAAATGCACACACTAACACACACACACACAGACACGCTCACTAACTCTCTCACACACACATACACACACACACACACACTCATGCACATACACTCACACTCACAAATGCACACACTAACACACACACACACACAGACACGCTCACTAACTCTCTCACACACACATATACAGACACACACACTACCTCACACACTCATGCACATACTCACAAATGCACACACACACACACACACACACACACACACACACTAACTCGTTCACACACACACATACACACTCGCTCACACACACACACACACGCACATACACTCACAAATGCACACACACACACACACTAACTCACTCTCACACACTCAATAACTCACTCACACACACACACACACACACAAACTCGCTCACAGACTCACACACACTCACTAACTCTCTCTCACACACACACACACACACGCACAGACATGCTCACTATCTCACACACGCACAGACATGCTCACTAACTCATACACACACACACACACACACACACATGCACATACTCACAAATGCACACACTCACACACCCACACACAAACTCGCTCACACACACACACACTCAATTACATACACTCACAAATGCACACATTCACACACACACACACTAACTCGCTCACACACACACACACTCACAAATACACACACTCACTTGCTCACACACACACACACACAGACTCACACACACTCACTAACTCACACACGCACAGACATGCTCACTAACTCACACACACACTAATTCTCTCACACACACACATACACACACAGACACACACACACACACACACAGACACACACACACACACACACACACACACACACTCATGCACATACACTCACAAATGCACACACTCACACTAACTCGCTCACACACACACTCAAGTTTACAGTGTTTAGAGTTTACAAGTGTATAAATTGATGAGTTTATAAGTGTACGAGTTTGGAGTTTATAATTTTAAATGAGTCTTAAGAGTTCAGTTTATAGTTTAAATGAGTCTAAGAGTTCAAAGTTTATTAATTTATGAGTTAATTAGTTTATAAGTGTGTTAATTCAAAGTTTATTAGTTTAAATGAGTCTCAATGGCTCATTTAGTATATAGAATGGCAGTTTGATTTAGTCTAGGGTTTCAAGGGATTTTGATTTGAATTTTTGACAGTTGGGGAGTTTGAAAATCTGAAAATTCCGCAATGTTAAGTCAATGGGAGTTTTTCCGAGTTTTGATCGCCATTTTTAGGAAAACCGTAAGTCCGATCAGTTTGAAAAGACAGAGCAACTAACTTCAGAATAGGTCAAAGGTCTGAGCCGAGTTTGGAGTATGTGGAGTTAACGGTCTAGGCCGCATTAAAGTCAACAGTTTTCTAAGAAGAATAATAATAATAATAATAATAATAATAATAAGTTTAAATAGGATTTCAGTAAGTTGGCTCTCACAAGCCAACTTAATAAGTTTAAATAGGATTTCAGTAAGTTGGCTCTCCAAGCCAACTTAACTAGAAAAAGTTCGTCGAGACAAACTTTAAGTTGGCTTGTGAAAGTTTGGACCAGAAAGTTTGAAGAAGTTTAAAGTTTAATTAGTTTATAGTTTAGTAAGAAAGAAAGAAAGATAAATTAGTTAGAAAGAAAGAAAGAAAAAAATTTAGTAAGAAAGA
>JAULUF010000010.1:31062500-31102500 GCA_031834385.1 Semotilus atromaculatus | reverse complement strand
AGTTTAAATTAGTTTAAAGTTTAATTAGTTTGAAGTAGTTTATAGTTTAAAGTATTTTAACTTAGTTTAAAGTAGTTTTAAAGTAGTTTATATTTTAAAGTATTTTAAACTTTAACTTAGTTTAAAGTTTAAAGTAGTTTTAAAGTAGTTTGTAGTTTAAAGTTTAACTTATTTTAAAGTTTAAAGTAGTTTAAAGTTGCGAGGGTGTTTCTAGTGGGTTGCTAAGGTGTTATGGGTGGTTGTTAGGGTGTTATGGGTGGTTGCTAGGGTGTTGCTAGGGCGTTGCTATGGTTTTCCTAAGGTGTTCTGGGTGGTTGCCAGGGTGTTCTAAGGTATTTTGGGTGGTTGCTATGGTGTTGCTAGGGTGTCCTAAGGTATTTTTGGTGGTTGCTAGGGTGTTCTAATGTATTTTGGGTGGTTGCTAGGGTGTTCTAAGGTATTTTGGGTGGTTGCTAGGGTGTTTTAAGGTATCTTGGGTGGTTGCTATGGTGTTGCTAGGGTGTTCTAAGGTATTTTGGGTGGTTGCTATGGTGTTGCTAGGGTGTTATAAGGTATTTTGGGTGGTTGCTAGGGTGTTATAAGGTATTTTGGGTGGTTGCTAGGGTGTTCTGAGGTATTTTGTGTGGTTGCTATGGTGTTGCTAGGGTGTTCTAAGGTATTTTTGGTGGTTGCTATGGTGTTCTAAGGTATTTTGGGTGGTTGCTAGGGTGTTGCTAGGGTGTTGTAAGGTATTTTGGGTGGTTGCTAGGGTGTTGCTAGGGTGTTCTAAGGTATTTTGGGTGGTTGCTATGGTGTTGCTAGGGGGTTCTAAGGTATTTTGGGTGGTTGCTAGGGTGTTGCTAGGGTGTTCTGAGGTATTTTGGGTGGTTGCTATGGTGTTGCTAGGGTGTTCTAAGGTATTTTGGGTGGTTGCTAGGGTGTTGCTAGGGTGTTCTAAGGTATTTTGGTTGGTTGCTATGGTGTTGCTAGGTTGTTCTAAGGTATTTTGGGTGGTTGCTAGGGTGTTCTAATGTATTTTGGTTGGTTGCTATGGTGTTACTAGGGTGTTCTAAGGTATTTTGGGTGGTTGCTAGGGTGTTGCTAGGGTGTTCTAAGGTATTTTGGTTGGTTGCTAGGGTGTTGCTAGGGTGTTCTAAGGTATATTTGGTGGTTGCTATGGTGTTGCTAGGGTGTTCTAAGGTATTATGGTTGGTTGCTATGGTGTTGCTAGGGTGTTCTAAGGTATTTTGGTATATACACACACTAACTCGTTTACACACACACTTTCTCTTTCACACACACGCACAGACACGCTCACTAACTCACACACACATACACACTCACGCACACACACTCACTCACACACACACACACACACACAGTCACACACAGACTCACTCACTCGCTCACACACTCACTCACTCACTTACACACTCAGAGTTTATATGAGTTTAGAGTTTATAAGTTTTAATGAAGTAAATTTAGTCATTTGAAGTTTAAATTAGTTTAAAGTTTAAATTAGTTTGAAGATTAAAGTTTAAATTAGTTTGAAGTTTAATTTAGTTTTTGAAGTTTAAAATAGTTTGAAGTTGATAGATAGATGAGTTTCAATGAGTCTCAATGGCTCATATAGTATATAGAATGGCAGTTTGATTTAGTCTAGGGTTTCAAGGGATTTTGATTTGAATTTTTGACAGTTGGGGAGTTTGAAAATCTGAAAATTCCGCAATGTTAAGTCAATGGGAGTTTTTCCGAGTTTTGATCGTCATTTTTAGGAAAACCGTAAGTCCGATCAGTTTGAAAAGACAGAGCAACTAACTTCAGAATAGGTCAAAGGTCTGAGCCGAGTTTGGAGTATGTGGAGTTAACGGTCTAGGAGGAGATAGAGTCAACAGTTTTCTAAGAAGAATAATAATAATAATAATAATAATAATAATAAGTTTAAGTACAATATCAGTAAGTTGGCTCTCACAAGCCAACTTAACTAGAAAAAGTTCGTTGAGACAAACTTTAAGTTGGCTTGTGAAAGTTTGGACCAATAAGTTTGAAGAAGTTTAAAGAAGTTTAAAGTTTAATTAGTTTATAGTTTAGTAAGAAAGAAAGAAAGATAGATTAGTTAAAAAGAAAGAAAAAAAGATTAGTAAGAAAGAAAGAAAGATAGATTAGTTAGAAAGAAAGAAAGAAAGAAAGAAAGAAAGATAGATAGATTAGTTAGAAAGAAAGATAGATTAGTAAGAAATAAAGAAAGAAATATAGATAAGTTAGAAAGAAAGAAAGATATATTAGTTAGAAAAAAAGAAAGAAAAAAAGATTAGTAAGAAAGAAAGAAAGATAGATTAGTTAGAAAGAAAAAAGGAAAGAAAGATAGATTAGTAAGAAAGAAAGAAAGAAAGATAAATTAGTAAGAAAGAAAAAAGATTGATTAGTAAGAAAGATAGAAAGATAGATAGCTTAGTTAGAAAGAAAGAAAAAAAGATTAGTGAGAAAGAAAGATAGATTAGTTAGAAAGAAAGAAAGAAAGAGATTAGTTAGAAAGAAAAAGAAAGATAGATTAGTTAGAAAGAAAGAAAGATAGATTAGTTAGAAAGAAAGAAAGTTAATTAAAAAGAAAGAAAGAAAGATAGATTAGGTAGAAAGAAAGATAGAAAGATAGATAGATTAGTTAGAAAGAAAGAAAGAAAGATAGATAGATTAGTTAGAAAGAAAGAAAAAAAGATTAGTTAGAAAGAAAGAAAGAAAGATAGATTAGTTAGAAAAAAAGAAAGAAAAAAGATTAGTAAGAAAGAAAGAAAGATAGATTAGTTAGAAAGAAAAAAGGAAAGAAAGAAAGATTAGTAAGAAAGAAAGAAAGAAAGATAGATTAGTGAGAAAGATAGATTAGTTAGAAAGAAAGAAAGAAAAAAGATTAGTGAGAAAGAAAGATAGATTAGTTAGAAAGAAAGAAAGAAAGAGATTAGTTAGAAAGAAAAAGAAAGATAGATTAGTTAGAAAGAAAAAAGGAAAGAAAGATAGATTAGTAAGAAAGAAAGAAAGATAAATTAGTAAGAAAGAAAGAAAGATTGATTAGTAAGAAAGATAGAAAGATAGATAGATTAGATAGAAAGAAAGAAAGAAAAAAAGATTAGTGAGAAAGAAAGATAGATTAGTTATAAAGAAAGAAAGAAAGAGATTAGTTAGAAAGAAAAAGAAAGATAGATTAGTTAGAAAGAAAGAAAGATAGATTAGTTAGAAAGAAAGAAAGAAAGAAAGTTAATTAAAAAGAAAGAAAGAAAGATAGATTAGTGAGAAAGATAGATTAGTTAGAAAGAAAGAAAGAAAAAAAGATTAGTGAGAAAGAAAGATAGATTAGTTAGAAAGAAAGAAAGAAAGAGATTAGTTAGAAAGAAAAAGAAAGATAGATTAGTTAGAAAGAAAGAAAGATAGATAGTTTAGTTAGAAAGAAAGAAAAATAGATTTGTTAGAATAAAAGATAGATTAGTTAAAAAGAAAGAAAGATAGATAGATTAGTTAGAAAGAAAAAAGATAGATTGATTAGTTAGAAAGAAAGAAAGAGATTTGTTAGAATGAAGGAAAGATAGATTAGTTAGAAAGAAAGAAAGATAGATAGATTAGTTAGAAAGAAAGATAGATTAGTCAAAACGAAAAGATGGATTAGTTAGAAAGAAAGAAAAATAGATTTGTTAGAATAAAAGATAGATTAGTTAAAAAGAAAGAAAGATAGATAGATTAGTTAGAAAGAAAGTTAGATTAGTTAGAAAGAAAGAAAGATAGATTAGAAAGAAAGATAGATAGATAAGTTAGAAAGAAAGAAAAATAGATTAGTTAGTTAGAAAGAAAGTTAGATTAGTTAGAAAGAAAGATAGATTAGTTAGAATGAAAGAAAGATAGAGTAGTTAGAAAGAAAGAAAGATAGATTAGTTAGAAAGAAAGATAGATAAGTTAGAAAGAAAGATAGATAGATTAGTTAGAAAGAAAGATAGATTAGTTAGAATGAAAGAAAGATAGAGTAGTTAGAAAGAAAGAAAGATAGATTAGTTAGAAAGAAAGATAGATTAGTTAGAATGAAAGAAAGATAGAGTAGTTAGAAAAAAGAAAGATAGATTAGTTAGCAAGAAAGATAGATTAGTTAGAAAGAAAGAAAGATAGATTAGTTAGAAAGAAAGTTCGATTAGTTAGAAAGAAAGAAAGATAGATTAGAAAGAAAGATAGATAGATAGATAGATTAGTTAGAAAGAAAGATAAATAGATTTGTTAGAAAGAAAGAAAGAAAGATAGATTAGTTAGTTAGAAAGAAAGTTAGATTAGTTAGAAAGAAAGATAGATTAGTTAGAATGAAAGAAAGATAGAGTAGTTAGAAAGAAAGAAAGATAGATTAGTTAGAATGAAAGAAAGATAGAGTAGTTAGAAAAAAGAAAGATAGATTAGTTAGCAAGAAAGATAGATTAGTTAGAATGAAAGAAAGATAGAGTAGTTAGAAAGAAAGAAAGATTAGTTAGAAAGAAAGATAGATTAGTTAGAAAGAAAGATAGATTAGTTAGAATGAAAGAAAGATAGAGTAGTTAGAAAGAAAGAAAGATAGATTAGAAAGAAAGATAGATAGATAGATAGATTAGTTAGAAAGAAAGATAAATAGATTTGTTAGAAAGAAAGAAAGAAAGATAGATTAGTTAGAAAGAAAGTTAGATTAGTTAGAAAGAAAGATAGATTAGTTAGAATGAAAGAAAGATAGAGTAGTTAGAAAGAAAGAAAGATAGATTAGTTAGAAAGATAGATAAGTTAGAAAGAAAGATAGATTAGTTAGAAAGAAAGATAGATTAGTTAGAATGAAAGAAAGATAGAGTAGTTAGAAAGAAAGAAAGATTAGTTAGAAAGAAAGATAGATTAGTTAGAAAGAAAGATAGATTAGTTAGAAAGAAAGATAGATTAGTTAGAAAGAAAAAAGATAGATTAGTTAGAATGAAAGAAAAAATAGATTAGTTAGAAAGAAAGAAAGAAAGAAAGAGATGTATAGATAGAAAGAGAGATAGATAGTTGAAAGAGATAGATGGATAGATAGATAGATAGATAGATAGATAGATAGATAGATAAGTTTATTAGTACATATAGAATGGTAGTTTAATTGAGTCTAGGGCTTCAGGGAGTTTAGATTTGAGTTTATTTGGTGTCCACTGCTGGGCCACCGTAGTCTTGGCTCAATTTGAACTGTTGCAATGAAAGTCAATGGGATTTTTATGATTTTTCATATTAATTTTTAAGAAATCTGAAAGTCAAATCAGTTTGAAAAGATATAGCACGCCGAGTCAGAACAGTCTGAAGGTCTGACCCGAGTTTGGAGTTTGTAGAGTTAAAGCTCTAGGACGAGTTAGAGTCAGAATTTTTTGGGTAAGAAAAATAAGAAGAAGAAGAAGAAGAAGAATAATAACTAGAAAAAGTTCGTCGAGACAAACTTTAAGTTGGCTTGTGAAAGTTTGGACCAATAAGTTTGAAGAAGTTTAAAGAAGTTTAAAGTTTAATTAGTTTATAGTTTAGTAAGAAAGAAAGAAAGATAGATTAGTTAGAAAGAAAGAAAAAAAGATTAGTAAGAAAGAAAGAAAGATAGATTAGTTAGAAAGAAAGAAAGAAAGAAAGATAGATTAGTTAGAAAGAAAGATAGATTAGTAAGAAAGAAAGAAAGAAAGAAATATAGATAAGTTAGAAAGAAAGAAAGAAAAAAAGATTAGTTAGAAAGAAAGAAAGAAAAAAAGATTAGTTAGAAAGAAAGAAAGAAAGAGATTAGTTAGAAAGAAAGATAGATTAGTAAGAAAGAAAGAAATATAGATAAGTTAGAAAGAAAGAAAGATAGATTAGTTAGAAAGAAAGAAAGAAAAAAAGATTAGTAAGAAAGAAAGAAAGAAAGATAAATTAGTAAGAAAGAAAGAAAGATTGATTAGTAAGAAAGATAGAAAGATAGATAGATTAGTTAGAAAGAAAGAAAAAAAGATTAGTGAGAAAGAAAGAAAGATAGATTAGTTAGAAAGAAAGAAAGAAAGAAAGAAAGATTAGTTAGAAAGAAAAAAGGAAAGAAAGATAGATTAGTAAGAAAGAAAGAAAGAAAGATAAATTAGTAAGAAAGAAAGAAAGATTGATTAGTAAGAAAGATAGAAAGATAGATAGATTAGTTAGAAAGAAAGAAAGAAAAAGAGATTAGTGAGAAAGAAAGATAGATTAGTTAGAAAGAAAGAAAGAAAGAAAGAAAGTTAATTAAAAAGAAAGAAAGAAAGATAGATTAGGTAGAAAGAAAGAGAAAGATAGATAGATTAGTTAGAAAGAAAAAGAAAGATAGTTTTTATTTAGAAAGAAAGAAAGAAAGATAGATTAGTTAGAAAGAAAGAAAGAAAGAAAGAAAGAAAGTTAATTAAAAAGAAAGAAAGAAAGAAAGATAGATTAGGTAGAAAGAAAGATAGAAAGATAGATAGATTAGTTAGAAAGAAAGAAAGAAAGTTAATTAAAGAGAAAGAAAGAAAGATTAGTTAGAAAGATAGATTAGTTAGAAAGAA
Source organism: Semotilus atromaculatus (assembly GCA_031834385.1). NCBI lineage: Eukaryota > Metazoa > Chordata > Actinopteri > Cypriniformes > Leuciscidae > Semotilus > Semotilus atromaculatus. Next base: position 31,095,985 of record JAULUF010000010.1, on the reverse strand, counting down.
AGAAAGAAAAAAAGATTAGTAAGAAAGAAAGATAGATTAGTTAGAAAGAAAGAAAGAAAGAAAGAAAGAAAGAAAGAGAAAGAAAGAAAGAAATATAGATAAGTTAGAAAGAAAGAAAGATAGATTAGTTAGAAAGAAAGAAAGATGGATTAGTTAGAAAGAAAGAAAAAAGATTAGTTAGAAAGAAAGAAAGAAAGATAGATTAGTTAGAAAGAAAGAAAGAAAGAAAGAGATTAGTTAGAAAGAAAAAGAAAGATAGATTAGTTAGAAAGAAAGAAAGATAGATTAGTTAGAAAGAAAGAAAGTTAATTAAAAAGAAAGAAAGAAAGATCAGTTAGAAAGATAGATTAGTTAGAAAGAAAGAAAGAAAAAAAGATTAGTAAGAAAGAAAGAAAGAAAGAAAGAAAGATAGATTAGTTAGAAAGAAAGAAAAAAAGATTAGTTAGAAAGAAAGAAACATAGATTAGTTAGAAAAAAGAAAGAAAAAAAGATTAGTAAGAAAGAAAGATAGATTAGTTAGACAGAAAAAAGGAAAGAAAGATAGATTAGTAAGAAAGAAAGAAAGAAAAAAAGATTAGTGAGAAAGAAAGATAGATTAGTTAGAAAGAAAGAAAGAAAGATTAGTTAGTAAGAAAAAGAAAGATAGATTAGTTAGAAAGAAAGAAAGATAAATTAGTTAGAAAGAAAGAAAGAAAGAAAGAAAGAAAGTTAATTAAAAAGAAAGATAGATTAGGTAGAAAGAAAGATAGAAAGATAGATAGATTAGTTAGAAAGAAAGTTAATTAAAAAGAAAGAAAGAAAGATTAGTTAGAAAGATAGATTAGTTAGAAAGAAAGAAAGAAAAAAAGATTAGTAAGAAAGAAAGAAAGAAAGAAAGATAGATTAGTTAGAAAGAAAGAAAAAAAGATTAGTTAGAAAGAAAGAAACAGATTAGTTAGAAAAAAGAAAGAAAAAAAGATTAGTAAGAAAGAAAGATAGATTAGTTAGAAAGAAAAAAGGAAAGAAAGATAGATTAGTAAGAAAGAAAGAAAGAAAAAAAGATTAGTGAGAAAGAAAGATAGATTAGTTAGAAAGAAAGAAAGAAAGATTAGTTAGTAAGAAAAAGAAAGATAGATTAGTTAGAAAGAAAGAAAGATAAATTAGTTAGAAAGAAAGAAAGAAAGAAAGAAAGAAAGAAAGAAAGAAAGTTAATTAAAAAGAAAGATAGATTAGGTAGAAAGAAAGATAGAAAGATAGATAGATTAGTTAGAAAGAAAGAAAGAAAGTTAATTAAAAAGAAAGAAAGAAAGATTAGTTAGAAAGATAGATTAGTTAGAAAGAAAGAAAGAAAAAAAGATTAGTAAGAAAGAAAGATAGATTAGTTAGAAAGAAAGAAAGAAAGAAAGAAAGAAAGAAAGAAAGAGAAAGAAAGAAAGAAATATAGATAAGTTAGAAAGAAAGAAAGATAGATTAGTTAGAAAGAAAGAAAGATGGATTAGTTAGAAAGAAAGAAAAAAGATTAGTTAGAAAGAAAGAAAGAAAGATAGTTTAGTTAGAAAGAAAAAAGGAAAGAAAGATAGATTAGTAAGAAAGAAAGGAAGAAAGATAGATTAGTGAGATAGATAGATTAGTTAGAAAGAAAGAAAGAAAAAAGATTAGTGAGAAAGAAAGATAGATTAGTTAGAGAGAAAGAAAGATGGATTAGTTAGAAAGAAAGAAAAAAAGATTAGTAAGAAAGAAAGAAAGATAGATTAGTTAGAAAGAAAAAAGGAAAGAAAGATAGATTAGTAAGAAAGAAAGGAAGAAAGATAGATTAGTGAGATAGATTAGTTAGAAAGAAAGAAAGAAAAAAGATTAGTGAGAAAGAAAGATAGATTAGTTAGAAAGAAAGAGATTAGTTAGAAAGAAAAAGAAAGATAGATTAGTTAGAAAGAAAGAAAGATAGATTAGTTAGAAAGAAAGAAAGAAAGAAAGAAAGTTAATTAAAAAGAAAAAAAGAAATATAGATTAGGTAGAAAGAAAGATAGATAGATTAGTTAGAAAGAAAGAAAGAAAGAAAGTTAATTAAAAAGAAAGAAAGAAAGATTAGTTAGAAGGATAGATTAGTTAGAAAGAAAGAAAGAAAAAAAGATTAGTAAGAAAGAAAGATAGATTAGTTAGTTAGAAAGAAAGAAAGAAAGAAAGAAAGAAAGAAATATAGATAAGTTAGAAAGAAAGAAAGATAGATTAGTTAGAAAGAAAGAAAAAAAAGATTAGTTAGAAAGAAAGAATGAAAGATAGATAGATTAGTTAGAAAAAAAGAAAGAAAAAAAGATTAGTAAGAAAGAAAGAAAGATAGATAGATTAGTTAGAAAGAAAAAAGGACAGAAAGATATATTAGTAAGAAAGAAAGAAAGAAAGATAGATTAGTGAGAAAGATAGATTAGTTAGAAAGAAAGAAAGAAAGATAGATTAGTTAGAAAGAAAAAGAAAGATAGATTAGTTAGAAAGAAAGATAGATTAGTTAGAAAGAAAGAAAGAAAGAAAGTTAATTAAAAAGAAAGAAAGAAAGAAAGATAGATAGATTAGTTAGAAAGAAAGAAAGAAAAAAAGATTAGTAAGAAAGAAAGAAAGATTAGTTAGAAAGAAAGAAAGATAGATTAGTTACAAAGAAAAAGAAAGATAGATTAGTTAGAAAGAAAGAAAGAAAGAAAGAAAGTTAATTAAAAAGAAAGAAAGAAAGAAAGATTAGTTAGAAAGATAGATTAGTTAGAAAGAAAGAAAGAAAAAAATATTAGTAAGAAAGAAAGATAGATTAGTTAGAAAGAAAGAAAGATAGATTAGTAAGAAAGAAAGAAAGATTAGTTAGAAAGAAAGAAAGATAGATTAGTTAGAAAGAAAAAGAAAGATAGATCAGTTAGAAAGAAAGAAAGATAGATTAGTTAGAAAGAAAGAAAGAAAGAAAGTTAATTAAAAAGAAAGAAAGAAAGTAAGATAGATTAGTTAGAAAGAAAGAAAGATAGATTAGAAAGAAAGAAAGATAGATTAGTTAGAAAGAAAGATAGATTAGTTAGAAAGAAAGATAAATTAGTTAGAAAGAAAGATAGATTAGTTAAAAAACAAAGAAAGAGATTTGTTAGAAAGAAAGATAGATTAGTTAGAAAGATAGATTAGTTAGAAAGAAAGATAGATTAGTTAGAAAGAAAGATAACTTAGTTAGAAATAAAGAAAGATAGATTATTTAAAAAACAAAGAAAGATGGATTTGATAGAAAGAAAGATAGATTAGCTAGAAAGATAGATTAGTTAGAAAAAAAGAAAGATAGATTAGTTAGAAAGAAAGAAAGATAAATTAGTTAGAAAGTAAGATAGATTAGTTAGAAAGAAAGATAGATTAGTTAGAAAGAAAGAAAGATAGATTAGTTAGAAAGATAGATAAGTTAGAAAGAAAGAAAGAAAGATTAGTTAGAAAGAAAGAAAGATAGATTGGTTAGAAAGAAAGAAAGATTAGTTAGAAAGAAAGATAGATAGATTAGTTAGAAAGAAAAAAGATAGATTAGTTAGAAAGAAAGAAAGTAAGAAAGAAAGAAAGAAAGATTGGTTAGAAAGAAAGATAGATTAGTTAGAAAGAAAGAAACATAGATTAGTTAGAAAGAAAGAAAGAAAGATAGATTAGTTAGAAAGAAAGAAAGATTAGTTAGTTAGAAAGAAAGAAAGATAGATTAGTTAGAAAGAAAGATAGATTAGTTAGAAAGATAGATAGATAGATAGATTAGTTAGAAAGAAAGAAAGATAGATTAGTTAGAAAGAAAGATAGATTAGTTAGAAAGAAAGAGATTAGTTAGAAAGAAAGAAAGATAGATTAGTTAGAAAGAATGAAAAAAGAAAGAAAGAAAGAAAGATTGGTTAGAAAGAAAGATAGATTAGTTAGTAAGAAAGATATAAAGAAAGATGGATTAGTTAGAAAGAAAGAAACAGATTAGTTAGAAAGAAAGAAAGAAAGATAGATTAGTTAGAAAGACTAGTTAGTTAGAAAGAAAGAGATAGATTAGTTAGAAAGAAAGATAGATTAGTTAGTAAGAAAGATATAAAGAAAGATGGATTAGTTAGAAAGAAAGAAACAGATTAGTTAGAAAGAAAGAAAGAAAGATAGATTAGTTAGAAAGACTAGTTAGTTAGAAAGAAAGAGATAGATTAGTTAGAAAGAAAGATAGATAGATAGATAGATTAGTTAGAAAGAAAGAAAGATAGATTAGTTAGAAAGAAAGAAAGATATATTAGTTAGAAAGAAAGATAGATAGATTAGTTAGAAAAAAAAGATAGATTAGTTAGAAAGAAAGAAAGATAGATTAGTTAGAAAGAAAGATAGATAGATTAGTTAGAAAGAAAGAAAGATTAGTTAGAAAGAAAGAAAGAATGATAGATTGGTTAGAAAGAAAGAAAGATAGATTAGTAAGAAAGAAAGAAAGGAATAAAGAACGATAGATTAGTTAGAAATAAAGATAAAGTAGTTAGAAAGAAAGATAGATAGATTAGTTAGAAAGAAAGATAGATAGATAGATTAGTTAGAAAGAAAGATAGATTATTTAGAAAGAAAGAAAGATAGATTATTTAGAAAGAAAGAAAGATAGATTAGTTAGAAAGAAAGAAAGATTAGTTAGAAAGAAAGAAAGATTAGTTAGAAAGAAAGATAGATAGATTAGTTAGAAAAAAAGAAAGAAAGAAAGAAAGAAAGAAAAATTGGTTAGAAAGATAGATTAGTTTGAAAGATAGAGATTAGTTAGAAAGAAAGAAAAGATTAGTTAGAATGAAAGAAAGATAGATAGATTAGTTAGAAAGAAAGAAAGATAGATTAGTTAGAAAGAAAGAAAGATTAGTTAGAAAGAAAAAAGATAGATTAGTTAGAAAGAAAGAATAAAAGAAAGTAAGAAAGAAAGAATGAAAGATTGGTTAGAAAGAAAGAGATTAGTTAGAAAGATAGATAGATTAGTTAGAAAGAAAGAAAAGTTAGAATGAAAGAAAGATAGAGTAGTTAGAAAGAAAGAAAGATAGATAGATTAGTTAGAAAGAAAGATAGATTAGTTAGAAAGAAAGTAAGGTAGATTAGTTAGAAAGAAAGATAGATTAGTTAGAAAGAAGAAAGATAGATTAGTTAGAAAGAAAGAAAGATTAGTTAGAAAGAAAGAAAGATAGATCAGTTAGCAAGAAAGAAATATTAGTTAGAAAGAAAGAAAGATTAGTTTGAAAGAAAGAAAGATTAGTTTGAAAGAAAGATCGATTAGTAAGAAAGAAAGAAATAAAGAAAGATTAGGTAGAAAGAAAGAAAGATTAGTTAGAAAGAAAGAAAGATAAGTTAGAAAGATAGATAGATAGATAGATAGATATATAGATATATAGATAGATAGATAGATAGATAGATAGATAGATAGATAGATAGATAGATAAAGTTCATTAGTACATATAGAATGGTAGTTTAATTGAATCTAGGGCTTCAGGGAGTTTAGATTTGAGTTTTTGTGTTGTTCACTACTGGGCCACCGTAGTCTTGGCTCAATTTGAACTGTTGCAATGAAAGTCAATGGGATTTTTATGATTTTTAATATTAATTTTTAAGAAATCTGAAAGTCAAATCAGTTTGAAAAGATATAGCACACCGAGTCAGAACAGTCTGAAGGTCTGACCCGAGTTTGGAGTTTGTAGAGTTAAAGCTCTAGGACGAGTTAGAGTCAGAATTTTTTGGGTAAGAAAAATAAGAAGAAGAAGAAGAAGAAGAATAATAATAAGTTTAAATAGGATTTCAGTAAGTTGGCTTTTCCAAGCCAACTTAATAAGTTTAAATAGGATTTCAGTAAGTTGGCTTTTCCAAGCCAACTTAATAAGTTTAAATAGGATTTCAGTAAGTTGGCTTTTCCAAGCCAACTTAATAATAATAAGTTTAAGTACAATATCAGTAAGTTGGCTCTCACAAGCCAACTTAATAACTAGAAAAAGTTCGTCGAGACAAACTTTAAGTTGGCTTGTGAAAGTTTGGACCAATAAGTTTAAAGAAGTTTAAAGTTTAAATTAGTTTAAAGTTAAATTAGTTTATAGTTTAGTAAGAAAGAAAGAAAGATAGATTAGTTAGAAAGATAGAACGATAGACAGATTAGTTAGAAAGAAAGAAAGAACGATAATTAAAAAGAAAGAAAGAATGAAAGATTAGTTAGAAAGATTAGTTAGAAAGATAAATTAGTTTGAAAGATAGAACGATAGACAGATTAGTTAGAACGAAAGAAAGAACGATAATTAAAAAGAAAGAAAGAATGAAAGATTAGTTAGAAAGATTAGTTAGAAAGATAAATTAGTTTGAAAGATAGATTAGTTTGAAAGAAAGAAAGATTAGTTAGAAAGATAAAAGAAAAAAAATTAGTTAGAAAGGAAACGATTAGTTAGAAAAGAAGAAAGTAAAAAGAAAGAAAGATTAGTTAGAAAGAAAGAAAGAAAGAAAGAAAGAAAGAAAGAAAGATTAGTTAGAAAGAAAAAGAAAGATAATTTAGTTAGAAAGAAAGAAAGATAGATAAATTAGAAAGAAAGAAAGAAAGAAAGATAGATTAGTTAGAAAGAAAGAAAGATAGATTAGTTAGAAAGAAAGAAAGATATATAGATTAGTTAGAAAGAAGGAAATATAGAGAAGTTAGAAAGAAAGAAAGATAGATTCGTTAGAAAGAAAAAGAAAGATAGATTAGTTAGAAAGAATGAAAGATAGATTAGTTAGAAAGAAAGAAAGATGGATTAGTTAGAAAGAAAGATAGAAAGAAAGATAGAAAAAAAGATTAGTAAGAAAGAAAGATAGATTAGTTAGAAAGAAAAAAGAAAAAAGATTGGTAAGAAAGAAAAAAAGATTAGTAAGAAAGAAAGATAGATTAGTAAGAAAGAAAGAAAGATAGATTAGTAAGAAAGAAAGAAAGAGAGATTAGTAAGAAAGAAAGATTGATTAGTAAGAAAGAAAGAAAGACAGATTAGTTAGAAAGAAAGAAAGAAAAAAAGATTAGTAAGACAGAAAGAAAGATAGATTAGTTAGAAAGAAAGAAAGAAAAAAAGATTAGTAAGAAAGAAAAAAAGATTAGTAAGAAAGAAAGATAGATTAGTTAGAAAGAATGAAAGAAAGATAGATTAGTAAGAAAGAAAGATAGATTAGTAAGAAAGAAAGAAAGAAAAAAAATAGTAAGAAAGAAAGAAAGATAGATTAGTTAGAAAGAAAGAAAGAAAAAAAGATTAGTAAGAAAGAAAGAAAGATAGATTAGTTAGAAAGAAAGAAAGAAAGAAAGATAGATTAGTTAGAAAGAAAGAAAGATAGATTAGTAAGAAAGAAAGATTGATTAGTAAGAAAGAAAGAAAGATAGATTAGTTAGAAAGACAGAAAGAAAAAAAGATTAGTAAGAAAGAAAGATAGATTAGTTAGAAAGAAAGAAAGAAAAAAAGATTAGTAAGAAAGAAAGAAAGAAAGAAAAAAAGATTAGTAAGAAAGAAAGATAGATTAGTTAGAAAGAATGAAAGAAAGATAGATTAGTAAGAAAGTAAGAAAGATAGATTAGTAAGAAAGAAAGAAAGAAAGAAAAAAGATTAGTAAGAAAGAAAGAAAGATAGATTATTTAGAAAGAAAGAAAATAAATTAGTAAGAAAGAAAGATAGATTAGTTAGAAAGAAAGAAAGAAAGATAGATTAGTAAGAAAGAAAGAAAGAAAAAAAGATTAGTAAGAAAGAAAGAAAGAAAGAAAAAAAATTGTAAGAAAGAAAGAAAGAAAAAAAAATTAGTAAGAAAGAAAGAAAGAAAAAAAGATTAGTAAGAAAGATTTCTTTCCTGTGTGTGTGTGGGTGTATTCAAGCACATACACACACACACACAGACACGCTCACTAACACACAAACACACACACACACACACACACACTAACTCGTTCACACACACACACACGCACGCACAGACACGCTCACTAACACACAAACACACACACACACACACACACTAACTCGTTCACACACACACTAACTCGTTCACACACACACACACACGCACGCACAGACACGCTCACTAACACACACACACACTCAAGCACACACACACACACACATACACACACACACACTAACTCACACACTCATGCACATACTCACAAATGCACACACACACACACACACACACTAACTCGTTCACACACACACATACACACTCGCTCACACACACACACACACACACACACACACACACTCACAAATGCACACACACACACACACACTAACTCGCTCTCACACACTCAATAACTCACTCACACTCGCTCACAGACTCACACACACTCACTAACTCTCTCTCACACACACACACACACGCTCACTAACTCACACACACTCATGCACATACACTCACACACACACACACTAACTCGCTCACACACACACTAACTCGCTCACACACACACACGCTCACTAACTCTCTCACACACACACACATACACACACACACACACACACACTCATGCACATACACTCACACTCACAAATGCACACACACACAGAGACACGCTCACTAACTCTCTCACACACACACACACACTCATGCACATACACTCACACTCACAAATGCACACACTAACACACACACACTCATGCACATACACTCACACTCACAAATGCACACACTAACACACACACACACAGACACGCTCACTAACTCTCTCACACACACATACACACACACACACACACTCATGCACATACACTCACACTCACAAATGCACACACTAACACACACACACACAGACACGCTCACTAACTCTCTCACACACACACATACACACACACACACACACTAACTCACACACTCATGCACATACTCACAAATGCACACACACACACACACTAACTCGCTCACACACACACACACACACACAAGCACATACACTCACAAATGCACACACACACACACACACACACTAACTCACTCTCACACACTCAATAACTCACTCACACACACACACACAAACTCGCTCACAGACTCACACACACTCACTAACTCTCACACACACACACACACACACACACACGCACAGACATGCTCACTATCTCACACACGCACAGACATGCTCACTAACTCATACACACACACACACACACACACACTCATGCACATACTCACAAATGCACACACTCACACACCCACACACAAACTCGCTCACACACACACACTCAATTACATACACTCACAAATGCACACATTCACACACACACACTAACTCGCTCACACACACACACACTCACAAATACACACACTCACTTGCTCACACACACACACACACACACACACACACACACACACACAGACACACAAACACTCACTAACTCACACACGCACAGACATGCTCACTAACTCACACACACACTAATTCTCTCACACACACACATACACACACAGACACACACACACACACACACACACACACACTCAAGTTTACAGTGTTTAGAGTTTACAAGTGTATAAATTGATGAGTTTATAAGTGTACGAGTTTAGAGTTTATAAGTTTAAATGAGTCTTAAGAGTTCAGTTTATAGTTTAAATGAGTCTAAGAGTTCAAAGTTTATTAATTTATGAGTTAATTAGTTTATAAGTGTGTTAATTCAAAGTTTATTAGTTTAAATGAGTCTCAATGGCTCATATAGTATATAGAATGGCAGTTTGATTTAGTCTAGGGTTTCAAGGGATTTTGATTTGAATTTTTGACAGTTGGGGAGTTTGAAAATCTGAAAATTCCGCAATGTTAAGTCAATGGGAGTTTTTCCGAGTTTTGATCGTCATTTTTAGGAAAACCGTAAGTCCGATCAGTTTGAAAAGACAGAGCAACTAACTTCAGAATAGGTCAAAGGTCTGAGCCGAGTTTGGAGTATGTGGAGTTAACGGTCTAGGCCGCATTAAAGTCAACAGTTTTCTAAGAAGAATAATAATAATAACTAGAAAAAGTTCGTCGAGACAAACTTTAAGTTGGCTTGTGAAAGTTTGGACCAATAAGTTTGAAGAAGTTTAAAGTTTAAATTAGTTTAAAGTTTAATTAGTTTATAGTTCAGTAAGAAAGAAAGAAAGATAGATTAGTTAGAAAGAAAGATAAAAAAAAGATTAGTAAGAAAGAAAGAAAGATAGATTAGTTAGAAAGAAAGAAAGAAAGAAAGATAGATTAGTTAGAAATAAAAAAATAAAAAAAGATTAGTAAGAAAGAAAGATAGATTAGTTAGAAAGAAAGAAAGATAGATTAGTAAGAAAGAAAGAAAGATAGATTAGTAAGAAAGAAAGAAAGAAAAAAATAGTAAGAAAGAAAGAAAGATAGATTAGTAAGAAAGAGAAAGAAAGATAGATTAGTTAGAAATAAAAAAATAAAAAAAGATTAGTAAGAAAGAAAGATAGATTAGTTAGAAAGAAAGAAGGAAAGAAAGATAGATTAGTAAGAAAGAAAAAAAGATAGATTAGTAAGAGAAAGATTGATTAGTAAGAAAGATAGATAGATTAGTTAGACAGAGAGAAAAAAGATTAGTAAGAAAGAAAGATAGATTAGTAAGAAAGAAAGAAAGATAGATTAGTTAGAAAGAAAGAAAGATAGATTAGTAAGAAAGAAAGATAGATTAGTAAGAAAGAAAGAAAGAAAAAGATTAGTAAGAAAGAAAGAAAGATAGATTAGTTAGAAAGAAAGAAAAAAGATTAGTAAGAAAGAAAGAAAGATTAGTAAGAAAGAAAGATAGATTAGTTAGAAAGAAAGAAAGAAAAAAGATTAGTAAGAAAGAAAGAAAAAAAGATTAGTAAGAAAGAAAGAAAGATAGATTAGTAAGAAAGAAAGAAAGAAAAAAAGATTAGCAAGAAAGAAAGAAAGAAAGATAGATTAGTTAGAAAGAAAGAAAAAAAAGATTAGTAAGAAAGAAAGAAAGAAAGAAAAAAAGATTAGTAAGAAAGAAAGATAGATTAGTTAGAAAGAAAGAAAAAAAAGATTAGTAAGAAAGAAAGAAAGAAAAAAAGATTAGTAAGAAAGAAAGATAGATTAGTTAGAAAGAAAGAAAAAAGATTAGTAAGAAAGAAAGAAAAAAAGATTAGTAAGAAAGAAAGAAAGATAGATTAGTTAGAAAGAAAGAAAGAAAAAAAGATTAGCAAGAAAGAAAGAAAGAAAGATAGATTAGTTAGAAAGAAAGAAAAAAAAGATTAGTAAGAAAGAAAGAAAGAAAGAAAAAAAGATTAGTAAGAAAGAAAGAAAAAAAGATTAGTAAGAAAGAAAGATAGATTAGTAAGAAAGAAAGAAAGAAAAAAAGATTAGCAAGAAAGAAAGAAAGATAGATTAGTTAGAAAGAAAGAAAAAAAAGATTAGTAAGAAAGAAAGAAAGAAAAAAAGATTAGTAAGAAAGAAAGATAGATTAGTTAAAAAGAAAGAAAGAAAAAAGATTAGTAAGAAAGAAAGAAAAAAGATTAGCAAGAAAGAAAGAAAGAAAGATAGATTAGTTAGAAAGAAAGAAAAAAAAGATTAGTAAGAAAGAAAGAAAGAAAGAAAAAAAGATTAGTAAGAAAGAAAGATAGATTAGTTAGAAAGAAAGAAAAAAGATTAGTAAGAAAGAAAGAAAAAAAGATTAGTAAGAAAGAAAGAAAGATAGATTAGTAAGAAAGAAAGAAAAAAAGATTAGTAAGAAAGAAAGAAGGATAGATTAGTAAGAAAGAAAGAAAGAAAAAAGATTAGCAAGAAAGAAAGAAAGAAAGATAGATTAGTTAGAAAGAAAGAAAAAAAAGATTAGTTAGAAAGAAAGAAAGAAAGAAAAAAAGATTAGTAAGAAAGAAAGAAAGAAAGAAAAAAAGATTAGTAAGAAAGAAAGATAGATTAGTTAGAAAGAAAGAAAAAAGATTAGTAAGAAAGAAAGAAAAAAAGATTAGTAAGAAAGAAAGATAGATTAGTAAGAAAGAAAGAAAAAAGATTAGAAAGAAAGAAAGATAGATTAGTAAGAAAGAAAGAAAGAAAAAAAGATTAGCAAGAAAGAAAGAAAGATAGATTAGTTAGAAAGAAAGAAAAAAAAGATTAGTAAGAAAGAAAGAAAGATAGATTAGTAAGAAAGAAAGATAGATTAGTTAGAAAGAAAGAAAGAAAAAAGATTAGTAAGAAAGAAAGAAAAAAAGATTAGTAAGAAAGAAAGAAAGAAAACAAGATTAGTAAGAAAGAAAGAAAGATAGATTAGTTAGAAAGAAAGAAAGAAAAAAAGATTAGTAAGAAAGAAAGATAGATTAGTAAGAAAGAAAGATAGAAAAAAAGATTAGTAAGAAAGAAAGAAAGATAGATTAGTAAGACAGAAAGAAAGAAAAAAAGATTAGTAAGAATGAAAGAAAGATAGATTAGTAAGAAAGAAAGAAAGATAGATTAGTAAGAAAGAAAGAAAGAAAAAAAGATTAGTAAGAATGAAAGAAAGATAGATTAGTAAGAAAGAAAGAAAGATAGATTAGTAAGAAAGAAAGAAAGAAAAAGATTAGTAAGAAAGAAAGAAAGATAGATTAGTAAGAAAGAAAGAAAGAAAAAAGATTAGCAAGAAAGAAAGAAAGAAAGATAGATTAGTTAGAAAGAAAGATAGATAGATTAGTTAGAAAGAAAGATAGATTAGTTAGAATGAAAGAAAGATAGAGTAGTTAGAAAGAAAGAAAGATAGATTAGTTAGAAAGAAAGAGATTAGTTAGAAAGAAAGAAAGAGATTAGTTAGAAAGAAAGAGATTAGTTAGAAAGAAAGATAGATAGATTAGTTAGAAAGAAAGAGATTAGTTAGAAAGAAAGATAGATAGATTATTTAGAAAGAAACATAGATAGATTAGTTAGAAAGAAAGATAGATTAGTTAGAAAGAAACATAGATAGATTAGTTAGAAAGAAATAAAGAAATAAAGATAGATTAGTTTGAAAGAAATAAAGAAAGATAGATTAGTTAGAAAGAAAAAAAGATAGATTAGTTAGAAAGAAATAAAGAAATAAAGATAGATTAGTTAGAAAGAAAGAAAGATAGATTAGTTAGAAAGAAAGAAAGATAGATTAGTTAGAAAGAAAAAAGATAGATTAGTTTGAAAGAAATAAAGAAAGATAGATTAGTTAGAAAGAAAGATAGATAGATTAGTTAGAAAGAAAGAGATTAGTTAGAAAGAAACATAGATAGATTAGTTAGAAAGAAAGAAAGATAGATTAGTTAGAAGGAAATATTAGTTAGAAAGAAAGAAAGATAGATTAGTTAGAAAGAAAGAAAGATAGATTAGTTTGAAAGAAATAAAGAAAGATAGATTAGTTAGAAAGAAAGAAAGAAAGAAAGAAAGATAGATAGATAGATAGATAGATAGATAGATAGATAGATAGATAGATAGATAGATAGATAGATAGATAAGAAAGAAAGATAGATTAGTTAGAAATAAAGATATATAGATAGATTAGTTAGAAAGAAAGAAAGATAGATAGATAGATAGATAGATAGATAGATAGATAGATAGATAGATAGATAGATAGATAGATAGATAGATAGATAGATAGATAGATAAGAAAGAAAGATAGATTAGTTAGAAAGAAAGATAGATTAGTTAGAAAGAAAGAAAGATAGATTAGTTAGAAAGAAAGAAAGATAGATTAGTTAGAAAGAAAGAAAGATAGATTAGTTAGAAAGAAAAAAAGATAGATTAGTTAGAAAGAAAGAGATTAGTTAGAAAGAAAGAAAGAGATTAGTTAGAAAGAAAGAGATTAGTTAGAAAGAAAGATAGATAGATTAGTTAGAAAGAAAGATAGATAGATTAGTTAGAAAGAAACATAGATAGATTAGTTAGAAAGAAAGAAAGATAGATTAGTTAGAAGGAAATATTAGTTAGAAAGAAAGATTAGTTAGAAAGAAAGAAAGATAGATTAGTTTAGAAATAAAGAGATTAGTTAGAAAGAAAGAAAGATAGATTAGTTAGAAAGGAAGAAAGATAGATTAGTTAGAAAGGAAGAAAGATCAGATAGATAGATAGATAGATAGATAGATAGATAGATAGATAGATAGATAAGTTAGAAAGAGATAGATAGATAGATAGATAGATAGATAGATAGATAGATAGATAGATAGATAGATAGATAGATAGATAGATAGATAGATAGATAGAGTTCATAAGTACATATAGAATGGGAGTTTAATTGAGTCCAAGGCTTTAGGGAATTTAGATTTGAGTTTATTTGGTGTAGACTACTGGGCCACCGTAGTCTTGGCTCATTTTGAACTGTTACAATGAAAGTCAATGGGATTTTTATGATTTTTAATATTAATTTTTAAGAAATCTGAAAGTCAAATCAGTCTGAAAAGATATAGCACACTAAGTCAGAACAGTTTGAAGGTCTGACCCGAGTTTGGAGTTTGTAGAGTTAAAGCTCTAGGACGAGTTAGAGTTTAAATTTTAGAGTCAGAAGAATAATAATAATAATAATAAGTTTAAATAGGATTTCAGTAAGTTGGCTTTCTCAAGCCAACTTAATAATAATAATAATAATAATAATAAGTTTAAATAGGATTTCAGTAAGTTGGCTCTCACAAGCCAACTTAACTAGAAAAAGTTCGTCGAGACAAACTTTAAGTTGGCTTGTGAAAGTTTGGACCAGAAAGTTTAAAGAAGTTTAAAGTAGTTTATAGTTTAAATTAGTTTGAAGTTTAAAGTAGTTTATAGTTTAAAGTAGTTTAAAGTAGTTTAAAGTAGTTAAAAGTTTAAATTAGTTTAAAGTTTAAAGTAGTATATAGTTTAAAGTAGTTTAAAGTTTAACTTAGTTTAAAGTTTGAAGTAGTTTAAAGTAGTATATAGTTTAAAGTAGTTTAAAGTTTAACTTAGTTTAAAGTTTGTAGTTTAAAGTAGTATATAGTTTAAAGTAGTTTAAAGTTTAACTTAGTTTAAAGTTTAAAGTAGTTTAAAGTAATTTAAAGGTAATAAGGTGTTTCTAGTGGGTTGGTAAGGTGTACTTGGTGGTATCTAGGTGGTTGGAATGTTTTTCTAGGGTATTCTGGGTGGTTGCTAGGGTGTTGCGAGGGTGTTCTAAGGTATTTTGGTTGGCAGCTAGGGTGTTCTAAGGTATTTTGTTTGGTTGCTAGGGTGTTCTGGGTGGTTGCTAGGGTGTTCTAAGGTATTTTGGGTGGTTGCTAGGGTGTTCTAAGTTATTTTGGTTGGTTGTAAGAAAGAAAGAAAGATAGATTAGTTAGAAAGAAAGAAAGAAAAAAAGATTAGTAAGAAAGAAAGAAAGATAGATTAGTTAGAAAGAAAGAAAGAAAGATAGATTAGTTAGAAAGAAAAAAAGATTAGTAAGAAAGAAAGAAAGATAGATTAGTTAGAAAGAAAGAAAGAAAGATAGATTAGTTAGAAAGAAAGAAGGAAAGAAAGATAGATTAGTAAGAAAGAAAGAAAGATAGATTAGTAAGAAAGAAAGATTGATTAGTAAGAAAGAAAGAAAGATAGATTAGTTAGAAAGAAAGAAAGAAAGATAGATTAGTTAGAAAGAAAGAAGGAAAGAAAGATAGATTAGTAAGAAAGAAAGAAAGATAGATTAGTAAGAAAGAAAGATTGATTAGTAAGAAAGAAAGAAAGATAGATTAGTTAGAAAGAAAGAAAGAAAAAAAGATTAGTAAGAAAGAAAGAAAGATAGATTAGTTAGAAAGAAAGAAAGAAAAAAAGATTAGTAAGAAAGAAAGAATGAAAGAAAGATAGATTAGTAAGAAAGAAAGAAAGATAGATTAGTAAGAAAGAAAGAAAGAAAGAAAAAAAGATTAGTAAGAAAGAAAGAAAGATAGATTAGTTAGAAAGAAAAAAAGGTTAGTAAGAAAGAAAGAAAGATAGATTATTTAGAAAGAAAGAAAATAAATTAGTAAGAAAGAAAGAAAGATAGATTATTTAGAAAGAAAGAAAGAAAAAAAGATTAGTAAGAAAGAATGAAAGAAAGAAAAAAAGATTAGTAAGAAAGAAAGATAGATTAGTTAGAAAGAAAGAAAGAAAGATAGATTAGTAAGAAAGAAAGAAAGAAAAAAAGATTAGTAAGAAAGAATGAAAGAAAGAAAAAAAGATTAGTAAGATAGATAGATTAGTTAGTAAGAAAGAAAGAAAGATAGATTATTTAGAAAGAAAGAAAGAAAAAAAGATTAGTAAGACAGAATGAAAGAAAGAAAAAAAGATTAGTAAGAAAGAAAGACAGATTAGTTAGAAAGAAAGAAAGAAAGATAGATTAGTAAGAAAGAAAGAAAAAAAGATTAGTAAGAAAGAAAAAAAGAAAAAAAAAATTAGTAAGAAAGAAAAAAAGATTAGTAAGAAAGATTTCTTTCCTGTGTGTGTGTGTGTGTATTCAAGCACATACACACACACACACAGACAGCTCACTAACACACAAACACACACACACACTAACACACACACACACTCATGCACATACACTCACACTCACAAATGCACACACTAACACACACACACACAGACACGCTCACTAACTCTCTCACACACACATACACACACACACACACACACACTCATGCACATACACTCACACTCACAAATGCACACACTAACACACACACACACACAGACACACTCACTAACTCTCTCACACACACACATACACACACACACACTAACTCACACACTCATGCACATACTCACAAATGCACACACACACACACACACACACACACACTAACTCGTTCACACACACACATACACACTCGCTCACACACACACACACACACACACACAAGCACATACACTCACAAATGCACACACACACACACACACACACACACTAACTCACTCTCACACACTCAATAACTCACTCACACACACTCACACACACGCTCACTAACTCACACACACTCATGCACATACACTCACAAATGCACACTCACACACACACACACACACTAACTCGCTCACACACACACACGCTCACTAACTCTCTCACACACACATACACACACACACACACACACACACACACACTAACTCACACACTCATGCACATACTCACAAATGCACACACACACACACACTAACTCGCTCACACACACACACACACACTCATGCACATACACTCACACTCACAAATGCACACACTAACACACACACACACGCTCACTATCTCTCTCACACACACACATACACACACACACACACACACACACTAACTCACACACTCATGCACATACTCACAAATGCACACACACACACACACACACTAACTCGCTCACACACACACACACACACACACACACACACACAAGCACATACACTCACAAATGCACACACACACACACACACACTAACTCACTCTCACACACTCAATAACTCACTCACACACACACACACACACACAAACTCGCTCACAGACTCACACACACTCACTAACTCTCACACACACACACACACACACACACGCACAGACATGCTCACTATCTCACACACGCACAGACATGCTCACTAACTCATACACACACACACACACACACACTCATGCACATACTCACAAATGCACACACTCACACACCCACACACAAACTCGCTCACACACACACACTCAATTACATACACTCACAAATGCACACATTCACACACACACTAACTCGCTCACACACACACACACTCACAAATACACACACTCACTTGCTCACACACACACACACACAGACTCACACACACTCACTAACTCACACACGCACAGACATGCTCACTAACTTACACACACACTAATTCTCTCACACACACACATACACACACAGACACACACACACACACACACACACACACTCAAGTTTACAGTGTTTAGAGTTTACAAGTGTATAAATTGATGAGTTTATAAGTGTACGAGTTTAGAGTTTATAAGTTTAAATGAGTCTTAAGAGTTCAGTTTATAGTTTAAATGAGTCTAAGAGTTCAAAGTTTATTAATTTATGAGTTAATTAGTTTATAAGTGTGTTAATTCAAAGTTTATTAGTTTAAATGAGTCTCAATGGCTCATTTAGTATATAGAATGGCAGTTTGATTTAGTCTAGGGTTTCAAGGGATTTTGATTTGAATTTTTGACAGTTGGGGAGTTTGAAAATCTGAAAATTCCGCAATGTTAAGTCAATGGGAGTTTTTCCGAGTTTTGATCGTCATTTTTAGGAAAACCGTAAGTCCGATCAGTTTGAAAAGACAGAGCAACTAACTTCAGAATAGGTCAAAGGTCTGAGCCGAGTTTGGAGTATGTGGAGTTAACGGTCTAGGCCGCATTAAAGTCAACAGTTTTCTAAGAAGAATAATAATAATAATAATAATAACTAGAAAAAGTTCGTCGAGACAAACTTTAAGTTGGCTTGTGAAAGTTTGGACCAATAAGTTTAAAGAAGTTTAAAGTTTAAATTAGTTTAAAGTTAAATTAGTTTATAGTTTAGTAAGAAAGAAAGAAAGATAGATTAGTTAGAAAGATAGAACGATAGACAGATTAGTTAGAAAGAAAGAAAGAACGATAATTAAAAAGAAAGAAAGAATGAAAGATTAGTTAGAAAGATTAGTTAGAAAGATAAATTAGTTTGAAAGATAGAACGATAGACAGATTAGTTAGAACGAAAGAAAGAACGATAATTAAAAAGAAAGAAAGAATGAAAGATTAGTTAGAAAGATTAGTTAGAAAGATAAATTAGTTTGAAAGATAGATTAGTTTGAAAGAAAGAAAGATTAGTTAGAAAGATAAAAGAAAAAAAATTAGTTAGAAAGGAAACGATTAGTTAGAAAAGAAGAAAGTAAAAAGAAAGAAAGATTAGTTAGAAAGAAAGAAAGAAAGAAAGAAAGAAAGAAAGAAAGATTAGTTAGAAAGAAAAAGAAAGATAATTTAGTTAGAAAGAAAGAAAGATAGATAAATTAGAAAGAAAGAAAGAAAGAAAGATAGATTAGTTAGAAAGAAAGAAAGATAGATTAGTTAGAAAGAAAGAAAGATATATAGATTAGTTAGAAAGAAGGAAATATAGAGAAGTTAGAAAGAAAGAAAGATAGATTCGTTAGAAAGAAAAAGAAAGATAGATTAGTTAGAAAGAATGAAAGATAGATTAGTTAGAAAGAAAGAAAGATGGATTAGTTAGAAAGAAAGATAGAAAGAAAGATAGAAAAAAAGATTAGTAAGAAAGAAAGATAGATTAGTTAGAAAGAAAAAAGAAAAAAGATTGGTAAGAAAGAAAAAAAGATTAGTAAGAAAGAAAGATAGATTAGTAAGAAAGAAAGAAAGATAGATTAGTAAGAAAGAAAGAAAGAGAGATTAGTAAGAAAGAAAGATTGATTAGTAAGAAAGAAAGAAAGACAGATTAGTTAGAAAGAAAGAAAGAAAAAAAGATTAGTAAGACAGAAAGAAAGATAGATTAGTTAGAAAGAAAGAAAGAAAAAAAGATTAGTAAGAAAGAAAAAAAGATTAGTAAGAAAGAAAGATAGATTAGTTAGAAAGAATGAAAGAAAGATAGATTAGTAAGAAAGAAAGATAGATTAGTAAGAAAGAAAGAAAGAAAAAAAATAGTAAGAAAGAAAGAAAGATAGATTAGTTAGAAAGAAAGAAAGAAAAAAAGATTAGTAAGAAAGAAAGAAAGATAGATTAGTTAGAAAGAAAGAAAGAAAGAAAGATAGATTAGTTAGAAAGAAAGAAAGATAGATTAGTAAGAAAGAAAGATTGATTAGTAAGAAAGAAAGAAAGATAGATTAGTTAGAAAGACAGAAAGAAAAAAAGATTAGTAAGAAAGAAAGATAGATTAGTTAGAAAGAAAGAAAGAAAAAAAGATTAGTAAGAAAGAAAGAAAGAAAGAAAAAAAGATTAGTAAGAAAGAAAGATAGATTAGTTAGAAAGAATGAAAGAAAGATAGATTAGTAAGAAAGTAAGAAAGATAGATTAGTAAGAAAGAAAGAAAGAAAGAAAAAAGATTAGTAAGAAAGAAAGAAAGATAGATTATTTAGAAAGAAAGAAAATAAATTAGTAAGAAAGAAAGATAGATTAGTTAGAAAGAAAGAAAGAAAGATAGATTAGTAAGAAAGAAAGAAAGAAAAAAAGATTAGTAAGAAAGAAAGAAAGAAAGAAAAAAAATTGTAAGAAAGAAAGAAAGAAAAAAAAATTAGTAAGAAAGAAAGAAAGAAAAAAAGATTAGTAAGAAAGATTTCTTTCCTGTGTGTGTGTGGGTGTATTCAAGCACATACACACACACACACAGACACGCTCACTAACACACAAACACACACACACACACACACACACTAACTCGTTCACACACACACACACGCACGCACAGACACGCTCACTAACACACAAACACACACACACACACACACACTAACTCGTTCACACACACACTAACTCGTTCACACACACACACACACGCACGCACAGACACGCTCACTAACACACACACACACTCAAGCACACACACACACACACATACACACACACACACTAACTCACACACTCATGCACATACTCACAAATGCACACACACACACACACACACACTAACTCGTTCACACACACACATACACACTCGCTCACACACACACACACACACACACACACACACACTCACAAATGCACACACACACACACACACTAACTCGCTCTCACACACTCAATAACTCACTCACACTCGCTCACAGACTCACACACACTCACTAACTCTCTCTCACACACACACACACACGCTCACTAACTCACACACACTCATGCACATACACTCACACACACACACACTAACTCGCTCACACACACACTAACTCGCTCACACACACACACGCTCACTAACTCTCTCACACACACACACATACACACACACACACACACACACTCATGCACATACACTCACACTCACAAATGCACACACACACAGAGACACGCTCACTAACTCTCTCACACACACACACACACTCATGCACATACACTCACACTCACAAATGCACACACTAACACACACACACTCATGCACATACACTCACACTCACAAATGCACACACTAACACACACACACACAGACACGCTCACTAACTCTCTCACACACACATACACACACACACACACACTCATGCACATACACTCACACTCACAAATGCACACACTAACACACACACACACAGACACGCTCACTAACTCTCTCACACACACACATACACACACACACACACACTAACTCACACACTCATGCACATACTCACAAATGCACACACACACACACACTAACTCGCTCACACACACACACACACACACAAGCACATACACTCACAAATGCACACACACACACACACACACACTAACTCACTCTCACACACTCAATAACTCACTCACACACACACACACAAACTCGCTCACAGACTCACACACACTCACTAACTCTCACACACACACACACACACACACACACGCACAGACATGCTCACTATCTCACACACGCACAGACATGCTCACTAACTCATACACACACACACACACACACACACTCATGCACATACTCACAAATGCACACACTCACACACCCACACACAAACTCGCTCACACACACACACTCAATTACATACACTCACAAATGCACACATTCACACACACACACTAACTCGCTCACACACACACACACTCACAAATACACACACTCACTTGCTCACACACACACACACACACACACACACACACACACACACAGACACACAAACACTCACTAACTCACACACGCACAGACATGCTCACTAACTCACACACACACTAATTCTCTCACACACACACATACACACACAGACACACACACACACACACACACACACACACTCAAGTTTACAGTGTTTAGAGTTTACAAGTGTATAAATTGATGAGTTTATAAGTGTACGAGTTTAGAGTTTATAAGTTTAAATGAGTCTTAAGAGTTCAGTTTATAGTTTAAATGAGTCTAAGAGTTCAAAGTTTATTAATTTATGAGTTAATTAGTTTATAAGTGTGTTAATTCAAAGTTTATTAGTTTAAATGAGTCTCAATGGCTCATATAGTATATAGAATGGCAGTTTGATTTAGTCTAGGGTTTCAAGGGATTTTGATTTGAATTTTTGACAGTTGGGGAGTTTGAAAATCTGAAAATTCCGCAATGTTAAGTCAATGGGAGTTTTTCCGAGTTTTGATCGTCATTTTTAGGAAAACCGTAAGTCCGATCAGTTTGAAAAGACAGAGCAACTAACTTCAGAATAGGTCAAAGGTCTGAGCCGAGTTTGGAGTATGTGGAGTTAACGGTCTAGGCCGCATTAAAGTCAACAGTTTTCTAAGAAGAATAATAATAATAATAATAATAATAATAATAATAATAAGTTTAAATAGGATTTCAGTAAGTTGGCTCTCACAAGCCAACTTAACTAGAAAAAGTTCGTCGAGACAAACTTTAAGTTGGCTTGTGAAAGTTTGGACCAGAAAGTTTAAAGAAGTTTAAAGTAGTTTATAGTTTAAATTAGTTTGAAGTTTAAAGTAGTTTATAGTTTAAAGTAGTTTAAAGTAGTTTAAAGTAGTTAAAAGTTTAAATTAGTTTAAAGTTTAAAGTAGTATATAGTTTAAAGTAGTTTAAAGTTTAACTTAGTTTAAAGTTTGAAGTAGTTTAAAGTAGTATATAGTTTAAAGTAGTTTAAAGTTTAACTTAGTTTAAAGTTTGTAGTTTAAAGTAGTATATAGTTTAAAGTAGTTTAAAGTTTAACTTAGTTTAAAGTTTAAAGTAGTTTAAAGTAATTTAAAGGTAATAAGGTGTTTCTAGTGGGTTGGTAAGGTGTACTTGGTGGTATCTAGGTGGTTGGAATGTTTTTCTAGGGTATTCTGGGTGGTTGCTAGGGTGTTGCGAGGGTGTTCTAAGGTATTTTGGTTGGCAGCTAGGGTGTTCTAAGGTATTTTGTTTGGTTGCTAGGGTGTTCTGGGTGGTTGCTAGGGTGTTCTAAGGTATTTTGGGTGGTTGCTAGGGTGTTCTAAGTTATTTTGGTTGGTTGTAAGAAAGAAAGAAAGATAGATTAGTTAGAAAGAAAGAAAGAAAAAAAGATTAGTAAGAAAGAAAGAAAGATAGATTAGTTAGAAAGAAAGAAAGAAAGATAGATTAGTTAGAAAGAAAAAAAGATTAGTAAGAAAGAAAGAAAGATAGATTAGTTAGAAAGAAAGAAAGAAAGATAGATTAGTTAGAAAGAAAGAAGGAAAGAAAGATAGATTAGTAAGAAAGAAAGAAAGATAGATTAGTAAGAAAGAAAGATTGATTAGTAAGAAAGAAAGAAAGATAGATTAGTTAGAAAGAAAGAAAGAAAGATAGATTAGTTAGAAAGAAAGAAGGAAAGAAAGATAGATTAGTAAGAAAGAAAGAAAGATAGATTAGTAAGAAAGAAAGATTGATTAGTAAGAAAGAAAGAAAGATAGATTAGTTAGAAAGAAAGAAAGAAAAAAAGATTAGTAAGAAAGAAAGAAAGATAGATTAGTTAGAAAGAAAGAAAGAAAAAAAGATTAGTAAGAAAGAAAGAATGAAAGAAAGATAGATTAGTAAGAAAGAAAGAAAGATAGATTAGTAAGAAAGAAAGAAAGAAAGAAAAAAAGATTAGTAAGAAAGAAAGAAAGATAGATTAGTTAGAAAGAAAAAAAGGTTAGTAAGAAAGAAAGAAAGATAGATTATTTAGAAAGAAAGAAAATAAATTAGTAAGAAAGAAAGAAAGATAGATTATTTAGAAAGAAAGAAAGAAAAAAAGATTAGTAAGAAAGAATGAAAGAAAGAAAAAAAGATTAGTAAGAAAGAAAGATAGATTAGTTAGAAAGAAAGAAAGAAAGATAGATTAGTAAGAAAGAAAGAAAGAAAAAAAGATTAGTAAGAAAGAATGAAAGAAAGAAAAAAAGATTAGTAAGATAGATAGATTAGTTAGTAAGAAAGAAAGAAAGATAGATTATTTAGAAAGAAAGAAAGAAAAAAAGATTAGTAAGACAGAATGAAAGAAAGAAAAAAAGATTAGTAAGAAAGAAAGACAGATTAGTTAGAAAGAAAGAAAGAAAGATAGATTAGTAAGAAAGAAAGAAAAAAAGATTAGTAAGAAAGAAAAAAAGAAAAAAAAAATTAGTAAGAAAGAAAAAAAGATTAGTAAGAAAGATTTCTTTCCTGTGTGTGTGTGTGTGTATTCAAGCACATACACACACACACACAGACAGCTCACTAACACACAAACACACACACACACTAACACACACACACACTCATGCACATACACTCACACTCACAAATGCACACACTAACACACACACACACAGACACGCTCACTAACTCTCTCACACACACATACACACACACACACACACACACTCATGCACATACACTCACACTCACAAATGCACACACTAACACACACACACACACAGACACACTCACTAACTCTCTCACACACACACATACACACACACACACTAACTCACACACTCATGCACATACTCACAAATGCACACACACACACACACACACACACACACTAACTCGTTCACACACACACATACACACTCGCTCACACACACACACACACACACACACAAGCACATACACTCACAAATGCACACACACACACACACACACACACACTAACTCACTCTCACACACTCAATAACTCACTCACACACACTCACACACACGCTCACTAACTCACACACACTCATGCACATACACTCACAAATGCACACTCACACACACACACACACACTAACTCGCTCACACACACACACGCTCACTAACTCTCTCACACACACATACACACACACACACACACACACACACACACTAACTCACACACTCATGCACATACTCACAAATGCACACACACACACACACTAACTCGCTCACACACACACACACACACTCATGCACATACACTCACACTCACAAATGCACACACTAACACACACACACACGCTCACTATCTCTCTCACACACACACATACACACACACACACACACACACACTAACTCACACACTCATGCACATACTCACAAATGCACACACACACACACACACACTAACTCGCTCACACACACACACACACACACACACACACACACAAGCACATACACTCACAAATGCACACACACACACACACACACTAACTCACTCTCACACACTCAATAACTCACTCACACACACACACACACACACAAACTCGCTCACAGACTCACACACACTCACTAACTCTCACACACACACACACACACACACACGCACAGACATGCTCACTATCTCACACACGCACAGACATGCTCACTAACTCATACACACACACACACACACACACTCATGCACATACTCACAAATGCACACACTCACACACCCACACACAAACTCGCTCACACACACACACTCAATTACATACACTCACAAATGCACACATTCACACACACACTAACTCGCTCACACACACACACACTCACAAATACACACACTCACTTGCTCACACACACACACACACAGACTCACACACACTCACTAACTCACACACGCACAGACATGCTCACTAACTTACACACACACTAATTCTCTCACACACACACATACACACACAGACACACACACACACACACACACACACACTCAAGTTTACAGTGTTTAGAGTTTACAAGTGTATAAATTGATGAGTTTATAAGTGTACGAGTTTAGAGTTTATAAGTTTAAATGAGTCTTAAGAGTTCAGTTTATAGTTTAAATGAGTCTAAGAGTTCAAAGTTTATTAATTTATGAGTTAATTAGTTTATAAGTGTGTTAATTCAAAGTTTATTAGTTTAAATGAGTCTCAATGGCTCATTTAGTATATAGAATGGCAGTTTGATTTAGTCTAGGGTTTCAAGGGATTTTGATTTGAATTTTTGACAGTTGGGGAGTTTGAAAATCTGAAAATTCCGCAATGTTAAGTCAATGGGAGTTTTTCCGAGTTTTGATCGTCATTTTTAGGAAAACCGTAAGTCCGATCAGTTTGAAAAGACAGAGCAACTAACTTCAGAATAGGTCAAAGGTCTGAGCCGAGTTTGGAGTATGTGGAGTTAACGGTCTAGGCCGCATTAAAGTCAACAGTTTTCTAAGAAGAATAATAATAATAATAATAATAATAATAATAATAAGTTTAAATAGGATTTCAGTAAGTTGGCTCTCACAAGCCAACTTAACTAGAAAAAGTTCGTCGAGACAAACTTTAAGTTGGCTTGTGAAAGTTTGGACCAATAAGTTTAAAGAAGTTTAAAGTTTAAATTAGTTTAAAGTTAAATTAGTTTATAGTTTAGTAAGAAAGAAAGAAAGATAGAACGATAGACAGATTAGTTAGAAAGAAAGAAAGAACGATAATTAAAAAGAAAGAAAGAATGAAAGATTATTTAGAAAGATTAGTTAGAAAGATAAATTAGTTTGAAAGATAGAACGATAGACAGATTAGTTAGAACGAAAGAAAGAACGATAATTAAAAAGAAAGAAAGAATGAAAGATTAGTTAGAAAGATTAGTTAGAAAGATAAATTAGTTTGAAAGATAGATTAGTTTGAAAGAAAGGAATCGATTAGTTAGAAAAGAAGAAAGTAAAAAGAAAGAAAGATTAGTTAGAAAGAAAGAAAGAAAGAAAGATTAGTTAGAAAGAAAGAAAGAAAGAAAGAAAGATTAGTTAGAAAGACAGAAAGATAGATAAGTCAGAAAGAAAGAAAGAAAGATTAGTTAGAAAGAAAAAGAAAGATAATTTAGTTAGAAAGATAGATAAATTAGAAAGAAAGAAAGAAAGAAAGAAAGAAAGAAAGATTAGTTAGAAAGAAAGAAAGAAAGAAAGATAGTTTAGTTAGAAAGAAAGAAAGATAGATTAGTTAGAAAGAAAGAAAGATATATAGATTAGTTAGAAAGAATGAAAGATAGATTAGTTAGAAAGAAAGAAAGATGGATTAGTTAGAAAGAAAGATAGAAAGAAAGATAGAAAAAAAGATTAGTAAGAAAGAAAGATTGATTGATTAGTAAGAAAGATAGATTGATTGATTAGTAAGAAAGATAGAAAGATAGATAGATTAGTTAGAAAGAAAGAAAGAAAGAAAGGAAGGAAGAAAGTTAATTAAAAAGAAAGAAAGAAAGTTAATTAAAAAGACAGAAAGAAAGAGTAGTTAGAAAGAAAGAAAGAAAAAAGATTAGTAAGAAAGAAAGAAAGATAGATTAGTTAGAAAGAAAGAAAGATAGATTAGTTAGAAAGAAAGATAGATTAGTATGAGAAAGAAAGAGATTAGTAAGAAAGAAAGATTGATTAGTAAGAAAGATAGAAAGATAGATAGATTAGTTAGAAAGAAAGAAAGAAAAATGATTATTAAGAAAGAAAGATAGATTAGTTCGAAAGAAAGAAAGAAAAAAAGATTAGTAAGAAAGAAAGAAAGAAAAAAAGATTAGTAAGAAAGAAAGAAAGATAGATTAGTTAGAAAGAAAGAAAGACAGACAGATAGATTAGTAAGAAAGAAAGAAAGATAGATTAGTTAGAAAGAAAGAAAGAAATGTTAGGAAAAAAGAAAGAATAGAAAGAAAGAAAGAAAGAAAGAAAGAAAGAAAGAAAGAAAGAAAGAAAGAAAGAAAGAAAGAAAGATGGATTAGTTAGGAAAAAAGATCAGAAAAGAAAGAAAAAAAGATCAGTTTGAAAGAAAGAAAGATTAGTTAGAAAGAAAGAAAGATTAGTTAGAAAGAAAGAACAATTTGAAAAAAAATAAAGAAATAAAGAGTAGTTAGAAATAAAGAAAGATTAGTATGAAAAAAGAAAGAAAAGGAAAGTTAAAAAGAAAAGAAAGAATAGAAATAAAGAAATATAGATTAGTTAGAAAGAAAGAAAGATTAGTTCGAAATAAAGAAAGATTACTTTAAAAAAGAAAGAAAAGTAAAAAAAGAAAGAATAGTTAGAAAGAAAGAAAGAAAGAAAGAAAGAAAGAAAGAAAGAAAGAAAGAAAGAAAGAAAGATTGATTAGTAAGAAAGAAAGATTGAAGACAGGTAGATAGATAAAAAATTGTTTGAAGATAGATAGATATAGATAGAAGTTTGAAGATAGATAGATGGATAGATAGATAGATAGATAGATAGATAGATAGATAGATAGATAGATAGATAGATAGATAGATAAAAATAGTTTGAAGATAGATAGATAGATAGACTGCCAGACACACACACACACACACACTAACTCGCTCACACACACACACGCTCACTAACTCACACACACTCATGCACATACACTCACAAATGCACACTCTCACACACACACACTAACTCGCTCACACACACACTAACTCGCTCACACACACACACACGCTCACTAACTCTCTCACACACACATACACACACACACACACACACACTAACTCACACACTCATGCACATACTCACAAATGCACACACACACACACACACTAACTCGCTCACACACACACACTCGCTCACACACACACACACACACACACACAAGCACATACACTCACAAATGCACACACACACGCTCACTAACTCTCTCACACACACATACACACACACACACTCATGCACATACACTCACACTCACAAATGCACACACTAACACACACACACACACACACATGCACATACTCACAAATGCACACACACACACTAACTCGTTCACACACACACATACACACTCGCTCACACACACACACACACACACACAAGCACATACACTCACAAATGCACACACACACACACACACTAACTCGCTCTCACACACTCAATAACTCACTCACACACACACACACAAACTCGCTCACAGACTCACACACACTCACTAACTCTCTCACACACACACACACACACACACACACACACGCTAACTAACTCACACACACTCATGCACATACACTCACAAATGCACACTCACACACACACACACACTAACTCGCTCACACACACACACACACTAACTCGCTCACACACACACATACACACACACACACTAACTCACACACTCATGCACATACTCACAAATGCACACACACACTAACTCGTTCACACACACACATACACACTCGCTCACACACACACACACACACAAGCACATACACTCACAAATGCACACACACACACACTAACTCGCTCTCACACACTCAATAACTCACTCACACACACACACACACACACACACACAAACTCGCTCATATACTCACACACACTCACTAACTCTCTCTCACACACACACACACACACGCTCACTAACTCACACACACTCATGCACATACACTCACAAATGCACACTCACACACACACTAACTCGCTCACACACACACACACACTAACTCGCTCACACACACACACGCTCACTAACTCTCTCACACACACACACATACACACACACACACGCACATACACTCACACTCACAAATGCACACACTAACACACACACACTCATGCACATACACTCACACTCACAAATGCACACACTAACACACACACACACAGACACGCTCACTAACTCTCTCACACACACACATACACACACACACACACTAACTCACACACTCATGCACATACTCACAAATGCACACACACACACACTAACTCGTTCACACACACGCATACACACTCGCTCACACACACACACACACACACACAAGCACATACACTCACAAATGCACACACACACACACACACACACACACACTAACTCACTCTCACACACTCAATAACTCACTCACACACACACACACACACACACACACATACACGCTCACTAACTCACACACACTCATGCACATACACTCACAAATGCACACTCACACACACACACACACTAACTCGCTCACACACACACTAACTCGCTCACACACACACACGCTCACTAACTCTCTCACACACACATACACACACACACACACACACACACACTAACTCACACACTCATGCACACTCACAAATGCACACACACACACACACACTAACTCGCTCACACACACACACATACACACTCGCTCACACACACACACACACACAAGCACATACACTCACACGCTCACTAACTCTCTCACACACACACACACTCATGCACATACACTCACACTCACAAATGCACACACTAACACACACACACACACACACACACACACACACACACACACAGACACGCTCACTAACTCTCTCACACACACACATACACACACACACACTAACTCACACACTCATGCACATACTCACAAATGCACACACACACACACAAACTCGTTCACACACACACATACACACTCGCTCACACACACACACACACACACACACACACAAGCACATACACTCACAAATGCACACACACACACACACACACACACACACACACACACTAACTCGCTCTCACACACTCAATAACTCACTCACACACACACACACACACACACACACAAACTCGCTCACAGACTCACACACACTCACTAACTCTCTCACACACACACACACACACACGCTCACTAACTCACACACACTCATGCACATACACTCACAAATGCACACACTCACACACACACACTAACTCGCTCACACACACACTAACTCGCTCACACACACACACGCTCACTAACTCTCTCACACACACACACACACACACACACACTCATGCACATACACTCACACTCACAAATGCACACACTAACACACACACACACAGACACACTCACTAACTCTCTCACACACACATACACACACACACACACACTCATGCACATACACTCACACTCACAAATGCACACACTAACACACACACACTCATGCACATACACTCACACTCACAAATGCACACACTAACACACACACACACAGACACGCTCACTAACTCTCTCACACACACATACACACACACACACACACTCATGCACATACACTCACACTCACAAATGCACACACTAACACACACACACACACAGACACGCTCACTAACTCTCTCACACACACATATACAGACACACACACTACCTCACACACTCATGCACATACTCACAAATGCACACACACACACACACACACACACACACACACACTAACTCGTTCACACACACACATACACACTCGCTCACACACACACACACACGCACATACACTCACAAATGCACACACACACACACACTAACTCACTCTCACACACTCAATAACTCACTCACACACACACACACACACACAAACTCGCTCACAGACTCACACACACTCACTAACTCTCTCTCACACACACACACACACACGCACAGACATGCTCACTATCTCACACACGCACAGACATGCTCACTAACTCATACACACACACACACACACACACACATGCACATACTCACAAATGCACACACTCACACACCCACACACAAACTCGCTCACACACACACACACTCAATTACATACACTCACAAATGCACACATTCACACACACACACACTAACTCGCTCACACACACACACACTCACAAATACACACACTCACTTGCTCACACACACACACACACAGACTCACACACACTCACTAACTCACACACGCACAGACATGCTCACTAACTCACACACACACTAATTCTCTCACACACACACATACACACACAGACACACACACACACACACACAGACACACACACACACACACACACACACACACACTCATGCACATACACTCACAAATGCACACACTCACACTAACTCGCTCACACACACACTCAAGTTTACAGTGTTTAGAGTTTACAAGTGTATAAATTGATGAGTTTATAAGTGTACGAGTTTGGAGTTTATAATTTTAAATGAGTCTTAAGAGTTCAGTTTATAGTTTAAATGAGTCTAAGAGTTCAAAGTTTATTAATTTATGAGTTAATTAGTTTATAAGTGTGTTAATTCAAAGTTTATTAGTTTAAATGAGTCTCAATGGCTCATTTAGTATATAGAATGGCAGTTTGATTTAGTCTAGGGTTTCAAGGGATTTTGATTTGAATTTTTGACAGTTGGGGAGTTTGAAAATCTGAAAATTCCGCAATGTTAAGTCAATGGGAGTTTTTCCGAGTTTTGATCGCCATTTTTAGGAAAACCGTAAGTCCGATCAGTTTGAAAAGACAGAGCAACTAACTTCAGAATAGGTCAAAGGTCTGAGCCGAGTTTGGAGTATGTGGAGTTAACGGTCTAGGCCGCATTAAAGTCAACAGTTTTCTAAGAAGAATAATAATAATAATAATAATAATAACTAGACAAAGTTCGTCGAGACAAACTTTAAGTTGGCTTGTGAAAGTTTGGACCAGAAAGTTTGAAGAAGTTGAAAGTAGTTTGAAGTTGAAAGTAGTTTCTAGTTTAAATTAGTTTAAAGTTTAAAGTAGTTGTAGTTTAAATATTAACTTAGTTTAAATAAGTTTAAAGTTTAAATTAGTTTAAAGTTTAATTAGTTTGAAGTAGTTTTAAAGTAGTTTATATTTTAAAGTATTTTAAAGTTTAACTTAGTTTAAAGTTTAAAGTAGTTTATAGTTTAAAGTTTAACTTAGTTTAAAGTTTAAAGTAGTTTAAAGTTGCTAGGGTGTTTCTAGTGGGTTGCTAAGGTGTTCTGGGTGGTTGTTAGGGTATTCTAAGGTATTTTGGGTGGTTGCTAGGGTGTTCTGGGTGGTTACTAGGGTGTAGCTAGGGCGTTGCTTTGGTTTTCCTAAGGTGTTCTGGGTGGTTGCCAGGGTGTTCTAAGGTATTTTGGGTGGTTGCTATGGTGTTCTAAGGTATTTTTGGTGGTTGCAAGGGTGTTGCTAGGGTGTTTTAAGGTATTTTGGGTGGTTGCTATGGTGTTGCTAGGGTGTTCGGAGGTATTTTGGGTGGTTGCTAGGGTGTTGCTAGGGTGTTCTGAGGTATTTTGGGTGGTTGCTATGGTGTTGCTAGGGTGTTCTAAGGTATTTTGGGTGGTTGCTATGGTGTTATGGGTGGTTGCTATGGTGTTCTAATGTATTTTGGTTGGTTGCTAGGGTGTTTTAAGGTATTTTGGTTGGTTGCTAGGGTGTTCTGGTTGGTAACTAGGGTGTTCTAAGGTATTTTGGGTGGTTGTTAAGGTGTTGCTAGGGTGTTCTATGGTATTTTGGTTGGTTGCTAGGGTGTTGCTAGGGTGTTCTAAGGTATTTTGGTTGGTTGCTAGGGTGTTCTGGGTGGTTGCTAGGGTGTTCTAAGGTATTTTGGGTGGTTGCTATGGTGTTGCTAGGGTGTTCTAAGGTATTTTGGGTGGTTGCTAGGGTGTTGCTATGGTGTTCTGAGGTATTTTGGGTGGTTGCTATGGTGTTGCTAGGGTGTTCTAATGTATTTTGGGTGGTTGCTAGGGTGTTGCTAGGGTGTTCTGAGGTATTTTGGGTGGTTGCTATGGTGTTGCTAGGGTGTTCTAAGGTATTTTGGGTGGTTGCTAGGGTGTTGCTAGGCTGTTCTAAGGTATTTTGGGTGGTTGCTAGGGTGTTGCTAGGGTGTTCTGAGGTATTTTGGGTGGTTGCTATGGTGTTGCTAGGGTGTTCTAATGTATTTTGGGTGGTTGCTAG
>JAULUF010000010.1:31055000-31060000 GCA_031834385.1 Semotilus atromaculatus | reverse complement strand
TTTGAAAGAAAGGAATCGATTAGTTAGAAAAGAAGAAAGTAAAAAGAAAGAAAGATTAGTTAGAAAGAAAGAAAGAAAGAAAGATTAGTTAGAA
Organism: Semotilus atromaculatus; assembly: GCA_031834385.1. Classification (NCBI taxonomy): domain Eukaryota; kingdom Metazoa; phylum Chordata; class Actinopteri; order Cypriniformes; family Leuciscidae; genus Semotilus; species Semotilus atromaculatus. The sequence continues at coordinate 31,059,906 of JAULUF010000010.1, read as the reverse complement.
AGAAAGAAAGAAAGAAAGAAAGATTAGTTAGAAAGACAGAAAGATAGATAAGTCAGAAAGAAAGAAAGAAAGATTAGTTAGAAAGAAAAAGAAAGATAATTTAGTTAGAAAGATAGATAAATTAGAAAGAAAGAAAGAAAGAAAGAAAGAAAGAAAGATTAGTTAGAAAGAAAGAAAGAAAGAAAGATAGTTTAGTTAGAAAGAAAGAAAGATAGATTAGTTAGAAAGAAAGAAAGATATATAGATTAGTTAGAAAGAATGAAAGATAGATTAGTTAGAAAGAAAGAAAGATGGATTAGTTAGAAAGAAAGATAGAAAGAAAGATAGAAAAAAAGATTAGTAAGAAAGAAAGATTGATTGATTAGTAAGAAAGATAGATTGATTGATTAGTAAGAAAGATAGAAAGATAGATAGATTAGTTAGAAAGAAAGAAAGAAAGAAAGGAAGGAAGAAAGTTAATTAAAAAGAAAGAAAGAAAGTTAATTAAAAAGACAGAAAGAAAGAGTAGTTAGAAAGAAAGAAAGAAAAAAGATTAGTAAGAAAGAAAGAAAGATAGATTAGTTAGAAAGAAAGAAAGATAGATTAGTTAGAAAGAAAGATAGATTAGTATGAGAAAGAAAGAGATTAGTAAGAAAGAAAGATTGATTAGTAAGAAAGATAGAAAGATAGATAGATTAGTTAGAAAGAAAGAAAGAAAAATGATTATTAAGAAAGAAAGATAGATTAGTTCGAAAGAAAGAAAGAAAAAAAGATTAGTAAGAAAGAAAGAAAGAAAAAAAGATTAGTAAGAAAGAAAGAAAGATAGATTAGTTAGAAAGAAAGAAAGACAGACAGATAGATTAGTAAGAAAGAAAGAAAGATAGATTAGTTAGAAAGAAAGAAAGAAATGTTAGGAAAAAAGAAAGAATAGAAAGAAAGAAAGAAAGAAAGAAAGAAAGAAAGAAAGAAAGAAAGAAAGAAAGAAAGAAAGAAAGATGGATTAGTTAGGAAAAAAGATCAGAAAAGAAAGAAAAAAAGATCAGTTTGAAAGAAAGAAAGATTAGTTAGAAAGAAAGAAAGATTAGTTAGAAAGAAAGAACAATTTGAAAAAAAATAAAGAAATAAAGAGTAGTTAGAAATAAAGAAAGATTAGTATGAAAAAAGAAAGAAAAGGAAAGTTAAAAAGAAAAGAAAGAATAGAAATAAAGAAATATAGATTAGTTAGAAAGAAAGAAAGATTAGTTCGAAATAAAGAAAGATTACTTTAAAAAAGAAAGAAAAGTAAAAAAAGAAAGAATAGTTAGAAAGAAAGAAAGAAAGAAAGAAAGAAAGAAAGAAAGAAAGAAAGAAAGAAAGAAAGATTGATTAGTAAGAAAGAAAGATTGAAGACAGGTAGATAGATAAAAAATTGTTTGAAGATAGATAGATATAGATAGAAGTTTGAAGATAGATAGATGGATAGATAGATAGATAGATAGATAGATAGATAGATAGATAGATAGATAGATAGATAGATAGATAAAAATAGTTTGAAGATAGATAGATAGATAGACTGCCAGACACACACACACACACACACTAACTCGCTCACACACACACACGCTCACTAACTCACACACACTCATGCACATACACTCACAAATGCACACTCTCACACACACACACTAACTCGCTCACACACACACTAACTCGCTCACACACACACACACGCTCACTAACTCTCTCACACACACATACACACACACACACACACACACTAACTCACACACTCATGCACATACTCACAAATGCACACACACACACACACACTAACTCGCTCACACACACACACTCGCTCACACACACACACACACACACACACAAGCACATACACTCACAAATGCACACACACACGCTCACTAACTCTCTCACACACACATACACACACACACACTCATGCACATACACTCACACTCACAAATGCACACACTAACACACACACACACACACACATGCACATACTCACAAATGCACACACACACACTAACTCGTTCACACACACACATACACACTCGCTCACACACACACACACACACACACAAGCACATACACTCACAAATGCACACACACACACACACACTAACTCGCTCTCACACACTCAATAACTCACTCACACACACACACACAAACTCGCTCACAGACTCACACACACTCACTAACTCTCTCACACACACACACACACACACACACACACACGCTAACTAACTCACACACACTCATGCACATACACTCACAAATGCACACTCACACACACACACACACTAACTCGCTCACACACACACACACACTAACTCGCTCACACACACACATACACACACACACACTAACTCACACACTCATGCACATACTCACAAATGCACACACACACTAACTCGTTCACACACACACATACACACTCGCTCACACACACACACACACACAAGCACATACACTCACAAATGCACACACACACACACTAACTCGCTCTCACACACTCAATAACTCACTCACACACACACACACACACACACACACAAACTCGCTCATATACTCACACACACTCACTAACTCTCTCTCACACACACACACACACACGCTCACTAACTCACACACACTCATGCACATACACTCACAAATGCACACTCACACACACACTAACTCGCTCACACACACACACACACTAACTCGCTCACACACACACACGCTCACTAACTCTCTCACACACACACACATACACACACACACACGCACATACACTCACACTCACAAATGCACACACTAACACACACACACTCATGCACATACACTCACACTCACAAATGCACACACTAACACACACACACACAGACACGCTCACTAACTCTCTCACACACACACATACACACACACACACACTAACTCACACACTCATGCACATACTCACAAATGCACACACACACACACTAACTCGTTCACACACACGCATACACACTCGCTCACACACACACACACACACACACAAGCACATACACTCACAAATGCACACACACACACACACACACACACACACTAACTCACTCTCACACACTCAATAACTCACTCACACACACACACACACACACACACACATACACGCTCACTAACTCACACACACTCATGCACATACACTCACAAATGCACACTCACACACACACACACACTAACTCGCTCACACACACACTAACTCGCTCACACACACACACGCTCACTAACTCTCTCACACACACATACACACACACACACACACACACACACTAACTCACACACTCATGCACACTCACAAATGCACACACACACACACACACTAACTCGCTCACACACACACACATACACACTCGCTCACACACACACACACACACAAGCACATACACTCACACGCTCACTAACTCTCTCACACACACACACACTCATGCACATACACTCACACTCACAAATGCACACACTAACACACACACACACACACACACACACACACACACACACACAGACACGCTCACTAACTCTCTCACACACACACATACACACACACACACTAACTCACACACTCATGCACATACTCACAAATGCACACACACACACACAAACTCGTTCACACACACACATACACACTCGCTCACACACACACACACACACACACACACACAAGCACATACACTCACAAATGCACACACACACACACACACACACACACACACACACACTAACTCGCTCTCACACACTCAATAACTCACTCACACACACACACACACACACACACACAAACTCGCTCACAGACTCACACACACTCACTAACTCTCTCACACACACACACACACACACGCTCACTAACTCACACACACTCATGCACATACACTCACAAATGCACACACTCACACACACACACTAACTCGCTCACACACACACTAACTCGCTCACACACACACACGCTCACTAACTCTCTCACACACACACACACACACACACACACTCATGCACATACACTCACACTCACAAATGCACACACTAACACACACACACACAGACACACTCACTAACTCTCTCACACACACATACACACACACACACACACTCATGCACATACACTCACACTCACAAATGCACACACTAACACACACACACTCATGCACATACACTCACACTCACAAATGCACACACTAACACACACACACACAGACACGCTCACTAACTCTCTCACACACACATACACACACACACACACACTCATGCACATACACTCACACTCACAAATGCACACACTAACACACACACACACACAGACACGCTCACTAACTCTCTCACACACACATATACAGACACACACACTACCTCACACACTCATGCACATACTCACAAATGCACACACACACACACACACACACACACACACACACTAACTCGTTCACACACACACATACACACTCGCTCACACACACACACACACGCACATACACTCACAAATGCACACACACACACACACTAACTCACTCTCACACACTCAATAACTCACTCACACACACACACACACACACAAACTCGCTCACAGACTCACACACACTCACTAACTCTCTCTCACACACACACACACACACGCACAGACATGCTCACTATCTCACACACGCACAGACATGCTCACTAACTCATACACACACACACACACACACACACATGCACATACTCACAAATGCACACACTCACACACCCACACACAAACTCGCTCACACACACACACACTCAATTACATACACTCACAAATGCACACATTCACACACACACACACTAACTCGCTCACACACACACACACTCACAAATACACACACTCACTTGCTCACACACACACACACACAGACTCACACACACTCACTAACTCACACACGCACAGACATGCTCACTA
>JAULUF010000010.1:31030000-31050000 GCA_031834385.1 Semotilus atromaculatus | reverse complement strand
TGTTCTAAGGTATTTTGTGTGGTTGCTATGGTGTTGCTAGGGTGTTCTATGGTATTTTGGTTGGTTGCTATGGTGTTGCTAGGGTGTTCTAAGGTATTTTGGTATACACACACACACTAACTCGTTTACACACACACTTTCTCTTTCACACACACGCACAGACACGCTCACTAACTCACACATACACACTCACGCACACACACTCACTCACACACACACACACTCTTTCTCTCACACACACACAGTCACACACACAGACTCACTCGCTCACACACTCACTCACTTACACACTCAGAGTTTATATGAGTTTAGAGTTTATAAGTTTTAATGAAGTAAATTTAGTCATTTGAAGTTCAAATTAGTTTAAAGTTTAAATTAGTTTAAAGTTTAAATTAGTTTGAAGATAAGAAAGAAAGAAAGAAAGAAAGAAAAAAAGATTAGTGAAAAAGAAAGATAGATTAGTTAGAAAGAATGAAAGAAAGATAGATTAGTAAGAAAGAAAGAAAGATAGATTAGTACGAAAGAAAGAAAGAAAGAAAGATAGATTAGTAAGAAAGAAAGAAAGATAGATTAGTAAGAAAGAAAGATTGATTAGTAAGAAAGAAAGAAAGATAGATTAGTTAGAAAGAAAGAAAGAAAAAAAGATTAGTAAGAAAGAAAGAAAGAAAGAAAGAAAGAAAAAAAGATTAGTAAGAAAGAAAGATAGATTAGTTAGAAAGAATGAAAGATAGATTAGTAAGAAAGAAAGAAAGATAGATTAGTAAGAAAGAAAGAAAGATAGATTAGTAAGAAAGAAAGAAAGAAAGAAAGAAAAAAAGATTAGTAAGAAAGAAAGAAAGATAGATTAGTTAGAAAGAAAGAAAAAAAGATTAGTAAGAAAGAAAGATAGATTAGTTAGAAAGAAAAAAGATTAGTAAGAAAGAAAGAAAGATAGATTAGTTAGAAAGAAAGAAAGAAAAAACGATTAGTAAGAAAGAAAGAAAGAAAAAAAGATTAGTAAGAAAGAAAGAAAAAAAGATTAGTAAGAAAGAAAGATAGATTAGTTAGAAAGAATGAAAGATAGATTAGTAAGAAAGAAAGAAAGATAGATTAGTAAGAAAAAGAAAGAAAGAAAGAAAAAAAGATTAGTAAGAAAGAAAGAAAGATAGATTAGTTAGAAAGAAAGAAAATAAATTAGTAAGAAAGAAAGAAAGATAGATTAGTTAGAAAGAAAGAAAGAAAAAAAGATTAGTAAGAAAGAAAGATAGATTAGTAAGAAAGAAAGAAAGAAAAAAAGATTAGTAAGAAAGAAAGAAAGAAAAAAAAATTAGTAAGAAAGAAAGAAAAAAGATTAGTAAGAAAGATTTCTTTCCTGTGTGTGTGTGTGTGTGTGTGTGTATTCAAGCACATACACACACACACACAGACACGCTCACTAACACACAAACACACACACACACAGACACACACACACACAGACACGCTCACTAACACACAAACACACAGACACACACACACACACACACACACACACTCTCTCTTTCACACACACACACACACACACACACACACACACACGCACGCACAGACACGCTCACTAACACACACACACACACTCTCTCTTTCACACACACACACGCACGCACAGACACGCTCACTAACACACACTAACTCGTTCACACACACACTCTTTCTCTTACGTTCACACACACACACACACACTCTTTCTCTTACACACACACACACAGACACGCTCACTAGCGCACACACACACTCAAGCACATACACACACACACACACACAGACACACACACACGCACATACACGCTCACTAACACACTCATTCACACACACACACACACACACACACACACACGCTCACTAACACACACGCACACACACACACACACACACACACTCACTCACGCACATACACACACACTCTTTCTCTCACACACACACGCACATACACGCTCACTAACTCACACACACAGACACGATCACTAACTCGTCCACACACACACACACTTTCTCTTTCATACACACACATACACGTTCACTAACACACACACACACACACGCACATACTCACACACACACACACACTAACTCGTTCACACACACACTCTCTCTTTCACACACACACACACACACACACGCACAGACACGCTCACTAACACACACACACACACACACTAACTCGTTCACACACACTCTTTCTCTTACACACACACACACGCACATACACGCTCACTAACACACACACTCAAGCACACACACAGACACACAGACACGCTCACTAACACACACACACACACAAACACACACACACACACTAATTCGTTCACACACACACTCTCTCTTTCACACACACACACACACAGACACGCTCACTAACACACACTAACTCGTTCACACACACACACTCTTTCTCTTACACACACACACACGCACACTAACACACACACACACTCAAGCACACACACACACACACACACACACACACTAACTCACAAACTCATGCACATACTCACAAATGCGCGCACACACACACACACACACACACACACTCACAAATGCACACACACACACTAACTCGCTCTCACACACTCAATAACTCACTCACACACACACACACACACACACACAAACTCGCTCACAGACTCACACACACTCACTAACTCTCTCTCACACACACACACACACACGCTCACTAACTCACACACACTCATGCACATACACTCACACACACACACACTAACTCGCTCACACACACACTAACTCGCTCACACACACACACGCTCACTAACTCTCTCACACACACACACACATACACATACACACACACACACACACACTCATGCACATACACTCACACTCACAAATGCACACACAAACACACACACACACAGACACGCTCACTAACTCTCTCACACACATACACACACACACACACTCATGCACATACACTCACACTCACAAATGCACACACTAACACACACACACACTCATGCACATACACTCACACTCACAAATGCACACACTAACACACACACACACAGACACGCTCACTAACTCTCTCACACACACATACACACACACACTCATGCACATACACTCACACTCACAAATGCACACACTAACACACACACACACAGACACGCTCACTAACTCTCTCACACACACACACACACACACTAACTCACACACTCATGCACATACTCACAAATGCACACACACACACACTAACTCGCTCACACACACACACACACACACAAGCACACACACTCACAAATGCACACACACACACACACACTAACTCACTCTCACACACTCAATAACTCACTCACACACACACACACACACACACAAACTCGCTCACAGACTCACACACACTCACTAACTCTCACACACACACACACACACATGCACAGACATGCTCACTATCTCACACACGCACAGACATGCTCACTAACTCATACACACACACACACACACACACACACACTCATGCACATACTCACAAATGCACACACTCACACACCCACACACAAACTCGCTCACACACACACACTCAATTACATACACTCACAAATGCACACATTCACACACACACACTAACTCGCTCACACACACACACACTCACAAATACACACACTCACTTGCTCACACACACACACACACACACAGACTCACACACACTCACTAACTCACACACGCACAGACATGCTCACTAACTCACACACACACTAATTCTCTCACACACACACAGACACACACACACACACACACTCAAGTTTACAGTGTTTAGAGTTTACAAGTGTATAAATTGATGAGTTTATAAGTGTACGAGTTTAGAGTTTATAAGTTTAAATGAGTCTTAAGAGTTCAGTTTATAGTTTAAATGAGTCTAAGAGTTCAAAGTTTATTAATTTATGAGTTAATTAGTTTATAAGTGTGTTAATTCAAAGTTTATTAGTTTAAATGAGTCTCAATGGCTCATTTAGTATATAGAATGGCAGTTTGATTTAGTCTAGGGTTTCAAGGGATTTTGATTTGAATTTTTGACAGTTGGGGAGTTTGAAAATCTGAAAATTCCGCAATGTTAAGTCAATGGGAGTTTTTCCGAGTTTTGATCGTCATTTTTAGGAAAACCGTAAGTCCGATCAGTTTGAAAAGACAGAGCAACTAACTTCAGAATAGGTCAAAGGTCTGAGCCGAGTTTGGAGTATGTGGAGTTAACGGTCTAGGCCGCATTAAAGTCAACAGTTTTCTAAGAAGAATAATAATAATAATAATAATAATAATAATAATAATAAGTTTAAATAGGATTTCAGTAAGTTGGCTCTCACAAGCCAACTTAACTAGAAAAAGTTCGTCGAGACAAACTTTAAGTTGGCTTGTGAAAGTTTGGACCAATAAGTTTAAAGAAGTTTAAAGTTTAAATTAGTTTAAAGTTAAATTAGTTTATAGTTTAGTAAGAAAGAAAGAAAGATAGAACGATAGACAGATTAGTTAGAAAGAAAGAAAGAACGATAATTAAAAAGAAAGAAAGAATGAAAGATTATTTAGAAAGATTAGTTAGAAAGATAAATTAGTTTGAAAGATAGAACGATAGACAGATTAGTTAGAACGAAAGAAAGAACGATAATTAAAAAGAAAGAAAGAATGAAAGATTAGTTAGAAAGATTAGTTAGAAAGATAAATTAGTTTGAAAGATAGATTAGTTTGAAAGAAAGGAATCGATTAGTTAGAAAAGAAGAAAGTAAAAAGAAAGAAAGATTAGTTAGAAAGAAAGAAAGAAAGAAAGATTAGTTAGAAAGAAAGAAAGAAAGAAAGAAAGATTAGTTAGAAAGACAGAAAGATAGATAAGTCAGAAAGAAAGAAAGAAAGATTAGTTAGAAAGAAAAAGAAAGATAATTTAGTTAGAAAGATAGATAAATTAGAAAGAAAGAAAGAAAGAAAGAAAGAAAGAAAGATTAGTTAGAAAGAAAGAAAGAAAGAAAGATAGTTTAGTTAGAAAGAAAGAAAGATAGATTAGTTAGAAAGAAAGAAAGATATATAGATTAGTTAGAAAGAATGAAAGATAGATTAGTTAGAAAGAAAGAAAGATGGATTAGTTAGAAAGAAAGATAGAAAGAAAGATAGAAAAAAAGATTAGTAAGAAAGAAAGATTGATTGATTAGTAAGAAAGATAGATTGATTGATTAGTAAGAAAGATAGAAAGATAGATAGATTAGTTAGAAAGAAAGAAAGAAAGAAAGGAAGGAAGAAAGTTAATTAAAAAGAAAGAAAGAAAGTTAATTAAAAAGACAGAAAGAAAGAGTAGTTAGAAAGAAAGAAAGAAAAAAGATTAGTAAGAAAGAAAGAAAGATAGATTAGTTAGAAAGAAAGAAAGATAGATTAGTTAGAAAGAAAGATAGATTAGTATGAGAAAGAAAGAGATTAGTAAGAAAGAAAGATTGATTAGTAAGAAAGATAGAAAGATAGATAGATTAGTTAGAAAGAAAGAAAGAAAAATGATTATTAAGAAAGAAAGATAGATTAGTTCGAAAGAAAGAAAGAAAAAAAGATTAGTAAGAAAGAAAGAAAGAAAAAAAGATTAGTAAGAAAGAAAGAAAGATAGATTAGTTAGAAAGAAAGAAAGACAGACAGATAGATTAGTAAGAAAGAAAGAAAGATAGATTAGTTAGAAAGAAAGAAAGAAATGTTAGGAAAAAAGAAAGAATAGAAAGAAAGAAAGAAAGAAAGAAAGAAAGAAAGAAAGAAAGAAAGAAAGAAAGAAAGAAAGAAAGAAAGATGGATTAGTTAGGAAAAAAGATCAGAAAAGAAAGAAAAAAAGATCAGTTTGAAAGAAAGAAAGATTAGTTAGAAAGAAAGAAAGATTAGTTAGAAAGAAAGAACAATTTGAAAAAAAATAAAGAAATAAAGAGTAGTTAGAAATAAAGAAAGATTAGTATGAAAAAAGAAAGAAAAGGAAAGTTAAAAAGAAAAGAAAGAATAGAAATAAAGAAATATAGATTAGTTAGAAAGAAAGAAAGATTAGTTCGAAATAAAGAAAGATTACTTTAAAAAAGAAAGAAAAGTAAAAAAAGAAAGAATAGTTAGAAAGAAAGAAAGAAAGAAAGAAAGAAAGAAAGAAAGAAAGAAAGAAAGAAAGAAAGATTGATTAGTAAGAAAGAAAGATTGAAGACAGGTAGATAGATAAAAAATTGTTTGAAGATAGATAGATATAGATAGAAGTTTGAAGATAGATAGATGGATAGATAGATAGATAGATAGATAGATAGATAGATAGATAGATAGATAGATAGATAGATAGATAGATAAAAATAGTTTGAAGATAGATAGATAGATAGACTGCCAGACACACACACACACACACACTAACTCGCTCACACACACACACGCTCACTAACTCACACACACTCATGCACATACACTCACAAATGCACACTCTCACACACACACACTAACTCGCTCACACACACACTAACTCGCTCACACACACACACACGCTCACTAACTCTCTCACACACACATACACACACACACACACACACACTAACTCACACACTCATGCACATACTCACAAATGCACACACACACACACACACTAACTCGCTCACACACACACACTCGCTCACACACACACACACACACACACACAAGCACATACACTCACAAATGCACACACACACGCTCACTAACTCTCTCACACACACATACACACACACACACTCATGCACATACACTCACACTCACAAATGCACACACTAACACACACACACACACACACATGCACATACTCACAAATGCACACACACACACTAACTCGTTCACACACACACATACACACTCGCTCACACACACACACACACACACACACACAAGCACATACACTCACAAATGCACACACACACACACACACTAACTCGCTCTCACACACTCAATAACTCACTCACACACACACACACAAACTCGCTCACAGACTCACACACACTCACTAACTCTCTCACACACACACACACACACACACACACACACGCTAACTAACTCACACACACTCATGCACATACACTCACAAATGCACACTCACACACACACACACACTAACTCGCTCACACACACACACACACTAACTCGCTCACACACACACATACACACACACACACTAACTCACACACTCATGCACATACTCACAAATGCACACACACACTAACTCGTTCACACACACACATACACACTCGCTCACACACACACACACACACAAGCACATACACTCACAAATGCACACACACACACACTAACTCGCTCTCACACACTCAATAACTCACTCACACACACACACACACACACACACACAAACTCGCTCATATACTCACACACACTCACTAACTCTCTCTCACACACACACACACACACGCTCACTAACTCACACACACTCATGCACATACACTCACAAATGCACACTCACACACACACTAACTCGCTCACACACACACACACACTAACTCGCTCACACACACACACGCTCACTAACTCTCTCACACACACACACATACACACACACACACGCACATACACTCACACTCACAAATGCACACACTAACACACACACACTCATGCACATACACTCACACTCACAAATGCACACACTAACACACACACACACAGACACGCTCACTAACTCTCTCACACACACACATACACACACACACACACTAACTCACACACTCATGCACATACTCACAAATGCACACACACACACACTAACTCGTTCACACACACGCATACACACTCGCTCACACACACACACACACACACACAAGCACATACACTCACAAATGCACACACACACACACACACACACACACACTAACTCACTCTCACACACTCAATAACTCACTCACACACACACACACACACACACACACATACACGCTCACTAACTCACACACACTCATGCACATACACTCACAAATGCACACTCACACACACACACACACTAACTCGCTCACACACACACTAACTCGCTCACACACACACACGCTCACTAACTCTCTCACACACACATACACACACACACACACACACACACACTAACTCACACACTCATGCACACTCACAAATGCACACACACACACACACACTAACTCGCTCACACACACACACATACACACTCGCTCACACACACACACACACACAAGCACATACACTCACACGCTCACTAACTCTCTCACACACACACACACTCATGCACATACACTCACACTCACAAATGCACACACTAACACACACACACACACACACACACACACACACACACACACAGACACGCTCACTAACTCTCTCACACACACACATACACACACACACACTAACTCACACACTCATGCACATACTCACAAATGCACACACACACACACAAACTCGTTCACACACACACATACACACTCGCTCACACACACACACACACACACACACACACAAGCACATACACTCACAAATGCACACACACACACACACACACACACACACACACACACTAACTCGCTCTCACACACTCAATAACTCACTCACACACACACACACACACACACACACAAACTCGCTCACAGACTCACACACACTCACTAACTCTCTCACACACACACACACACACACGCTCACTAACTCACACACACTCATGCACATACACTCACAAATGCACACACTCACACACACACACTAACTCGCTCACACACACACTAACTCGCTCACACACACACACGCTCACTAACTCTCTCACACACACACACACACACACACACACTCATGCACATACACTCACACTCACAAATGCACACACTAACACACACACACACAGACACACTCACTAACTCTCTCACACACACATACACACACACACACACACTCATGCACATACACTCACACTCACAAATGCACACACTAACACACACACACTCATGCACATACACTCACACTCACAAATGCACACACTAACACACACACACACAGACACGCTCACTAACTCTCTCACACACACATACACACACACACACACACTCATGCACATACACTCACACTCACAAATGCACACACTAACACACACACACACACAGACACGCTCACTAACTCTCTCACACACACATATACAGACACACACACTACCTCACACACTCATGCACATACTCACAAATGCACACACACACACACACACACACACACACACACACTAACTCGTTCACACACACACATACACACTCGCTCACACACACACACACACGCACATACACTCACAAATGCACACACACACACACACTAACTCACTCTCACACACTCAATAACTCACTCACACACACACACACACACACAAACTCGCTCACAGACTCACACACACTCACTAACTCTCTCTCACACACACACACACACACGCACAGACATGCTCACTATCTCACACACGCACAGACATGCTCACTAACTCATACACACACACACACACACACACACATGCACATACTCACAAATGCACACACTCACACACCCACACACAAACTCGCTCACACACACACACACTCAATTACATACACTCACAAATGCACACATTCACACACACACACACTAACTCGCTCACACACACACACACTCACAAATACACACACTCACTTGCTCACACACACACACACACAGACTCACACACACTCACTAACTCACACACGCACAGACATGCTCACTAACTCACACACACACTAATTCTCTCACACACACACATACACACACAGACACACACACACACACACACAGACACACACACACACACACACACACACACACACTCATGCACATACACTCACAAATGCACACACTCACACTAACTCGCTCACACACACACTCAAGTTTACAGTGTTTAGAGTTTACAAGTGTATAAATTGATGAGTTTATAAGTGTACGAGTTTGGAGTTTATAATTTTAAATGAGTCTTAAGAGTTCAGTTTATAGTTTAAATGAGTCTAAGAGTTCAAAGTTTATTAATTTATGAGTTAATTAGTTTATAAGTGTGTTAATTCAAAGTTTATTAGTTTAAATGAGTCTCAATGGCTCATTTAGTATATAGAATGGCAGTTTGATTTAGTCTAGGGTTTCAAGGGATTTTGATTTGAATTTTTGACAGTTGGGGAGTTTGAAAATCTGAAAATTCCGCAATGTTAAGTCAATGGGAGTTTTTCCGAGTTTTGATCGCCATTTTTAGGAAAACCGTAAGTCCGATCAGTTTGAAAAGACAGAGCAACTAACTTCAGAATAGGTCAAAGGTCTGAGCCGAGTTTGGAGTATGTGGAGTTAACGGTCTAGGCCGCATTAAAGTCAACAGTTTTCTAAGAAGAATAATAATAATAACTAGAAAAAGTTCGTCGAGACAAACTTTAAGTTGGCTTGTGAAAGTTTGGACCGATAAGTTTGAAGAAGTTTAAAGTTTAATTAGTTTATAGTTTAGTAAGAAAGAAAGAAAGATAGATTAGTTAGAAAGAAAGAAAGAAAAAAATTTTAGTAAGAAAGAAAGATAGATTAGTTAGAAAGAAAGAAAGATAGATTAGTTAGAAAGAAAAAAAGATTAGTAAGAAAGAAAGAAAGATAGATTAGTTAGAAAGAAAGAAAGAAAGATAGATTAGTTAGAAAGAAAGAAGAAAAGAAAGATAGATTAGTAAGAAAGAAAGAAAGATAGATTAGTAAGAAAGAAAGATTGATTAGTAAGAAAGAAAGAAAGATAGATTAGTTAGAAAGAAAAAAAGATTAGTAAGAAAGAAAGATAGATTAGTTAGAAAGAATGAAAGAAAGATAGATTAGTAAGAAAGAAAGAAAGATAGATTAGTAAGAAAGAAAGAAAGAAAAAAAATAGTAAGAAAGAAAGATAGATTAGTTAGAAAGAAAAAAAGATTAGTAAGAAAGAAAGATAGATTAGTTAGAAAGAAAGAAAGAAAGAAAGATAGATTAGTTAGAAAGAAAAAAAGATTAGTAAGAAAGAAAGAAAGATAGATTAGTTAGAAAGAAAAAAGATTAGTAAGAAAGAAAGAAAGATAGATTAGTTAGAAAGAGAAAGAAAGAAAGATAGATTAGTTAGAAAAAAAGAAAAAAAGATTAGTAAGAAAGAAAGAAAGATAGATTAGTTAGAAAGAAAGAAGGAAAGAAAGATAGATTAGTAAGAAAGAAAGATAGATTAGTAAGAAAGAAAGATTGATTAGTAAGAATGAAAGAAAGATAGATTAGTTAGAAAGAAAGAAAGAAAAAAAGATTAGTAAGACAGAAAGAAAGATAGATTAGTTATAAAGAAAGAAAGAAAAAAAGATTAGTAAGAAAGAAAAAAAGATTAGTAAAGTTTAATTAGTTTATAGTTTAGTAAGAAAGAAAGAAAGATAGATTAGTTAGAAAGAAAGAAAGAAAAAAATTTTAGTAAGAAAGAAAGATAGATTAGTTAGAAAGAAAGAAAGATAGATTAGTTAGAAAGAAAAAAAGATTAGTAAGAAAGAAAGAAAGATAGATTAGTTAGAAAGAAAGAAAGAAAGATAGATTAGTTAGAAAGAAAGAAGAAAAGAAAGATAGATTAGTAAGAAAGAAAGAAAGATAGATTAGTAAGAAAGAAAGATTGATTAGTAAGAAAGAAAGAAAGATAGATTAGTTAGAAAGAAAAAAAGATTAGTAAGAAAGAAAGATAGATTAGTTAGAAAGAATGAAAGATAGATAGATTAGTAAGAAAGAAAGAAAGATAGATTAGTAAGAAAGAAAGAAAGAAAAAAATAGTAAGAAAGAAAGAAAGATAGATTAGTTAGAAAGAAAAAAAGATTAGTAAGAAAGAAAGATAGATTAGTTAGAAAGAAAGAAAGAAAGAAAGAAAGAAAGATAGATTAGTTAGAAAGAAAAAAAGATTAGTAAGAAAGAAAGAAAGATAGATTAGTTAGAAAGAAAGAAAGAAAGATAGATTAGTTAGAAAAAAAGAAAAAAAGATTAGTAAGAAAGAAAGATAGATTAGTTAGAAAGAAAGAAAGAAAGAAAGAAAGATAGATTAGTTAGAAAGAAAGAAAGAAAGATAGATTACTTAGAAAGAAAGAAGGAAAGAAAGATAGATTAGTAAGAAAGAAAGAAAGATAGATTAGTAAGAAAGAAAGATTGATTAGTAAGAAAGAAAGAAAGATAGATTAGTTAGAAAGAAAGAAAGAAAAAAAGATTAGTAAGACAGAAAGAAAGATAGATTAGTTATAAAGAAAGAAAGAAAAAAAGATTAGTAAGAAAGAAAAAAAGATTAGTAAGAAAGAAAGATAGATTAGTTAGAAAGAATGAAAGAAAGATAGATTAGTAAGAAAGAAAGAAATATAGATTAGTAAGAAAGAAAGAAAGAAAAAAATAGTAAGAAAGAAAGAAAGATAGATTAGTTAGAAAGAAAGAAAGAAAAAAAGATTAGTAAGAAAGAAAGAAAGATAGATTAGTTAGAAAGAAAGAAAGAAAGATAGATTAGTTAGAAAGAAAGATAGATTAGTAAGAAAGAAAGATTGATTAGTAAGAAAGAAAGAAAGACAGATTAGTTAGAAAGAAAGAAAGAAAAAAAGATTAGTAAGACAGAAAGAAAGATAGATTAGTTAGAAAGAAAGAAAGAAAAAAAGATTAGTAAGAAAGAAAAAAAGATTAGTAAGAAAGAAAGATAGATTAGTTAGAAAGAATGAAAGATAGATTAGTAAGAAAGAAAGATAGATTAGTAAGAAAGAAAGAAAGAAAAAAAATAGTAAGAAAGAAAGAAAGATAGATTAGTTAGAAAGAAAGAAAGAAAAAAAGATTAGTAAGAAAGAAAGATAGATTAGTTAGAAAGAAAGAAAGATAGATTAGTTAGAAAGAAAAAAAGATTAGTAAGAAAGAAAGAAAGATAGATTAGTTAGAAAGAAAGAAGGAAAGAAAGATAGATTAGTAAGAAAGAAAGAAAGATAGATTAGTAAGAAAGAAAGATTGATTAGTAAGAAAGAAAGAAAGATAGATTAGTAAGAAAGAAAGATAGATTAGTAAGAAAGAAAGATTGATTAGTAAGAAAGAAAGAAAGATAGATTAGTTAGAAAGAAAGAAAGAAAAAAAGATTAGTAAGAAAGAAAGAAAGAAAGAAAAAAAGATTAGTAAGAAAGAAAGATAGATTAGTTAGAAAGAAAGAAAGAAAGAAAAAAGATTAGTAAGAAAGAAAGATAGATTAGTAAGAAAGAAAGAAAGAAAAAAATATTAGTAAGAAAGAAAGAAAGATAGATTAGTTAGAAAGAAAGAAAGAAAAAAAAAAGATTAGTAAGAAAGAAAGATAGATTAGTAAGAAAGAAAGAAAGAAAAAAAGATTAGTAAGAAAGATTTCTTTCCTGTGTGTGTGTGTGTGTGTGTGTGTGTGTGTATTCAAGCACATACACACACACACACGCTCACTAACACACAAACACACACACACACACACACACACTAACTCGTTCACACACACACACACACACACACACACGCACGCACAGACACGCTCACTAACACACACTAACTCGTTCACACACACACACACACTCTTTCTCTTACGTTCACACACACACTTTCTCTTACACACACACACACACACACAGACACGCTCACTAGCGCACACACACACTCAAGCACATACACACACACACACACACACACAGACACACACACACGCACACACACGCTCACTAACACACACACACTCATTCACACACACACACACACGCTCACTAACACACACGCACACACACACACACACACACACACACACAGACTCACTCACGCACATACACACACACTCTTTCTCTCACACACACACGCACATACACGCTCACTAACTCACACACACAGACACGATCACTAACTCGTCCACACACACACACTTTCTCTTTCATACACACACATACACGTTCACTAACACACACACACACACACACACGCGCACATACTCACACACTAACACACACACACACACAAACACACACACACACACTAATTCGTTCACACACACACTCTCTCTTTCACACACACACACACACACACACACACACACACACGCACAGACACGCTCACTAACACACACTAACTCGTTCACACACACACACACACTCTTTCTCTTACACACACACACACGCACAGACACGCTCACTAACACACACACACACTCAAGCACACACACACACACACACAGACACACACACACACTCTCTCACACACACACGCACATACACGCTCACTAACACACACACACACTCACTAACACACACGCACACACACACACACACACACACACTCACGCACATACACATACACACTTTCTTTCAAACACACACACACACACACACACACACACTCACTCACGCACATACACACACACTCTTTCTCTCACACACACACGCACATACACGCTCACTAACTCACACACACAGACACGATCACTAACTCGTCCACACACACACACACTTTCTCTTTCATACACACACATACACGTTCACTAACACACACACACACACACACACACACACGCACATACTCACACTAACTCTTTCATACACACACATACACGTTCACTAACACACACACACACACACACACACACACGCACAAACACGCTCACTAACACACACACACACTAACTCGTTCACACACACTCTTTCTCTTACACACACACACATACGTGCACACTAACATAAGTACATAAGTGTACACTAACACACACACTCAAGCACACACACAGACACACAGACACGCTCACTAACACACACACACACACACACTAATTCGTTCACACACACACACTCTCTCTTTCACACACACACACACACACACACACGCACAGACACGCTCACTAACACACACTAACTCGTTCACACACACACACTCTCTCTTACACACACACACACACACACACACACACACACACGCACAGACACGCTCACTAACACACACACACACACAGACACGCTCACTAACACACACACACACACGCACAGACACGCTCACTAACACACACACACACACACACACACTAACTCGCTCTCACACACTCACTAACTCACTCACACACACACACACACACACACACACACACACACAAACTCGCTCACACACACACAGACTCACACACACTCACTCTCACACACACTCACTAACTCTCACACACACACACACGCAGACATGCTCACTAACTCACACACACGCACAGACATGCTCACTAACTCACACACACACACACACACACACACACACACACACACACTCATGCACATACTCACAAATGCACACTCACACACCCACACACAAACTCGCTCACACACATACACTCAATCACATACACTCACAAATGCACACATTCACACACACACACACTAACTCGCTCACACACACACACACACACACTCACAAATGCACACACTCACACACACTAACTTGCTCACACACACACACACAGACTCACACACACACTCACTAACTCACACACACACACACACACACACACACACACTCAATTACATACACTCACAAATGCACACATTCACACACACACACTAACTCGCTCACACACACACACACACTCACAAATGCACACACTCACACACACTAACTTGCTCACACACACACAGACTCACACACACTCACTAACTCACACACGCACAGACATGCTCACTAACTCACACACACACACACACACTAACTCTCTCTCACACACACATACACACACACACACACACACTCATGCACATACACTCACAAATGCACACACTCACACTAACTCGCTCACACACACACTCAAGTTTACAGTGTTTAGAGTTTACAAGTGTATAAATTGATGAGTTTATAAGTGTACGAGTTTAGAGTTTATAAGTTTAAATGAGTCTTAAGAGTTCAGTTTATAGTTTAAATGAGTCTAAGAGTTCAAAGTTTATTAATTTATGAGTTAATTAGTTTATAAGTGTGTTAATTCAAAGTTTATTAGTTTAAATGAGTCTCAATGGCTCATATAGTATATAGAATGGCAGTTTGATTTAGTCTAGGGTTTCAAGGGATTTTGATTTGAATTTTTGACAGTTGGGGAGTTTGAAAATCTGAAAATTCCGCAATGTTAAGTCAATGGGAGTTTTTCCGAGTTTTGATCGTCATTTTTAGGAAAACCGTAAGTCCGATCAGTTTGAAAAGACAGAGCAACTAACTTCAGAATAGGTCAAAGGTCTGAGCCGAGTTTGGAGTATGTGGAGTTAACGGTCTAGGCCGCATTAAAGTCAACAGTTTTCTAAGAAGAATAATAATAATAATAACTAGAAAAAGTTCGTCGAGACAAACTTTAAGTTGGCTTGTGAAAGTTTGGACCAGAAAGTTTAAAGAAGTTTAAAGTAGTTTATAGTTTAAATTAGTTTGAAGTTTAAAGTAGTTTATAGTTTAAAGTAGTTTAAAGTAGTTTAAAGTAGTTAAAAGTTTAAATTAGTTTAAAGTTTAAAGTAGTATATAGTTTAAAGTAGTTTAAAGTTTAACTTAGTTTAAAGTTTGAAGTAGTTTAAAGTAGTATATAGTTTAAAGTAGTTTAAAGTTTAACTTAGTTTAAAGTTTGTAGTTTAAAGTAGTATATAGTTTAAAGTAGTTTAAAGTTTAACTTAGTTTAAAGTTTAAAGTAGTTTAAAGTAATTTAAAGGTAATAAGGTGTTTCTAGTGGGTTGGTAAGGTGTACTTGGTGGTATCTAGGTGGTTGCAATGTTTTTCTAGGGTATTCTGGGTGGTTGCTAGGGTGTTGCGAGGGTGTTCTAAGGTATTTTGGTTGGCAGCTAGGGTGTTCTAAGGTATTTTGTTTGGTTGCTAGGGTGTTCTGGGTGGTTGCTAGGGTGTTCTAAGGTATTTTGGGTGGTTGCTAGGGTGTTCTAAGTTATTTTGGTTGGTTGTAAGAAAGAAAGAAAGATAGATTAGTTAGAAAGAAAGAAAGAAAAAAAGATTAGTAAGAAAGAAAGAAAGATAGATTAGTTAGAAAGATAGATTAGTTAGAAAGAAAGAAAGAAAGATAGATTAGTTAGAAAGAAAAAAAGATTAGTAAGAAAGAAAGAAAGATAGATTAGTTAGAAAGAAAGAAAGAAAGATAGATTAGTTAGAAAGAAAGAAGGAAAGAAAGATAGATTAGTAAGAAAGAAAGAAAGATAGATTAGTAAGAAAGAAAGATTGATTAGTAAGAAAGAAAGAAAGATAGATTAGTTAGAAAGAAAGAAAGAAAAAAAGATTAGTAAGAAAGAAAGAAAGATAGATTAGTTAGAAAGAAAGAAAGAAAAAAAGATTAGTAAGAAAGAAAGAATGAAAGAAAGATAGATTAGTAAGAAAGAAAGAAAGATAGATTAGTAAGAAAGAAAGAAAGAAAGAAAAAAAGATTAGTAAGAAAGAAAGAAAGATAGATTAGTTAGAAAGAAAAAAAGATTAGTAAGAAAGAAAGATAGATTATTTAGAAAGAAAGAAAATAAATTAGTAAGAAAGAAAGAAAGATAGATTATTTAGAAAGAAAGAAAGAAAAAAAGATTAGTAAGAAAGAATGAAAGAAAGAAAAAAAGATTAGTAAGAAAGAAAGATAGATTAGTTAGAAAGAAAGAAAGAAAGATAGATTAGTAAGAAAGAAAGAAAGAAAAAAAGATTAGTAAGAAAGAATGAAAGAAAGAAAAAAAGATTAGTAAGAAAGATAGATAGATTAGTTAGTAAGAAAGAAAGAAAGATAGATTATTTAGAAAGAAAGAAAGAAAAAAAGATTAGTAAGAAAGAATGAAAGAAAGAAAAAAAGATTAGTAAGAAAGACAGATTAGTTAGAAAGAAAGAAAGAAAGAAAGATAGATTAGTAAGAAAGAAAGAAAAAAAGATTAGTAAGAAAGAAAAAAAGAAAAAAAAATTAGTAAGAAAGAAAAAAAGATTAGTAAGAAAGATTTCTTTCCTGTGTGTGTGTGTGTGTATTCAAGCACATACACACACACACACAGACAGCTCACTAACACACAAACACACACACACACTAACACACACACACACTCATGCACATACACTCACACTCACAAATGCACACACTAACACACACACACACAGACACGCTCACTAACTCTCTCACACACACATACACACACACACACACACACACACTCATGCACATACACTCACACTCACAAATGCACACACTAACACACACACACACACACAGACACACTCACTAACTCTCTCACACACACACATACACACACACACACTAACTCACACACTCATGCACATACTCACAAATGCACACACACAAACACACACACACTAACTCGTTCACACACACACATACACACTCGCTCACACACACACACACACACACACAAGCACATACACTCACAAATGCACACACACACACACACACACACACACTAACTCACTCTCACACACTCAATAACTCACACACACTCACACACACGCTCACTAACTCACACACACTCATGCACATACACTCACAAATGCACACTCACACACACACACACACTAACTCGCTCACACACACACACGCTCACTAACTCTCTCACACACACATACACACACACACACACACACACACACACACTAACTCACACACTCATGCACATACTCACAAATGCACACACACACACACACTAACTCGCTCACACACACACACATACACACTCGCTCACACACACACACACACACACACACACAAGCACATACACTCACAAATGCACACACACACGCTCACTAACTCTCTCACACACACATACACACACACACACTCATGCACATACACTCACACTCACAAATGCACACACTAACACACACACACACACAGACACGCTCACTAACTCTCTCACACACACACATACACACACACACACTAACTCACACACTCATGCACATACTCACAAATGCACACACACACACACACACACACACACTAACACGTTCACACACACACATACACACTCGCTCACACACACACACACACACACACACACAAGCACATACACTCACAAATGCACACACACACACTAACTCGCTCTCACACACTCAATAACTCACTCACACACACACACACACACACACAAACTCGCTCACAGACTCACACACACTCACTAACTCTCTCACACACACACACACACACACACACACACACACACACACGCTCACTAACTCACACACACTCATGCACATACACTCACAAATGCACACACTCACACACACACACTAACTCGCTCACACACACACTAACTCGCTCACACACACACACACACGCTCACTAACTCTCTCACACACACATACACACACACACTCATGCACATACACTCACACTCACAAATGCACACACTAACACACACACACACAGACACGCTCACTAACTCTCACACACACATACACACACACACACACTCATGCACATACACTCACACTCACAAATGCACACACTAACACACAGACACGCTCACTAACTCTCTCACACACACACATACACACACACACACTAACTCACACACTCATGCACATAATCACAAATGCACACACACACACACACACACTAACTCGTTCACACACTCGCTCACACACACACACAAGCACATACACTCACAAATGCACACACACACACACACACACACTCACTCTCACACACTCAATAACTCACTCACACACACACACACACACACATACACGCTCACTAACTCACACACACTCATGCACATACACTCACAAATGCACACTCACACACACACACACTAACTCGCTCACACACTAACTCGCTCACACACACACGCTCACTAACTCTCTCACACACACACACATACACACACACACACACTCATGCACATACACTCACACTCACAAATGCACACACTAACACACACACACACACAGACACGCTCACTAACTCTCTCACACACACATACACACACACACACACACACACACTCATGCACATACACTCACACTCACAAATGCACACACTAACACACACACACTCATGC
>JAULUF010000010.1:31005000-31010000 GCA_031834385.1 Semotilus atromaculatus | reverse complement strand
AAAAAAAGATTAGTAAGAAAGAAAAAAAGATTAGTAAGAAAGAAAGATAGATTAGTTAGAAAGAATGAAAGAAAGATAGATTAGTAAGAAAGAAAGAAAGATAGATTAGTAAGAAAGAAAGAAATATAGATTAGTAAGAAAGAAAGAAAGAAAAAAATAGTAAGAAAGAAAGAAAGATAGATTAGTTAGAAAGAAAGAAAGAAAAAAAGATTAGTAAGAAAGAAAGAAAGATAGATTAGTTAGAAAGAAAGAAAGAAAGATAGATTAGTTAGAAAGAAAGATAGATTAGTAAGAAAGAAAGATTGATTAGTAAGAAAGAAAGAAAGACAGATTAGTTAGAAAGAAAGAAAGAAAAAAAGATTAGTAAGACAGAAAGAAAGATAGATTAGTTAGAAAGAAAGAAAGAAAAAAAGATTAGTAAGAAAGAAAAAAAGATTAGTAAGAAAGAAAGATAGATTAGTTAGAAAGAATGAAAGATAGATTAGTAAGAAAGAAAGATAGATTAGTAAGAAAGAAAGAAAGAAAAAAAATAGTAAGAAAGAAAGAAAGATAGATTAGTTAGAAAGAAAGAAAGAAAAAAAGATTAGTAAGAAAGAAAGATAGATTAGTTAGAAAGAAAGAAAGATAGATTAGTTAGAAAGAAAAAAAGATTAGTAAGAAAGAAAGAAAGATAGATTAGTTAGAAAGAAAGAAGGAAAGAAAGATAGATTAGTAAGAAAGAAAGAAAGATAGATTAGTAAGAAAGAAAGATTGATTAGTAAGAAAGAAAGAAAGATAGATTAGTAAGAAAGAAAGATAGATTAGTAAGAAAGAAAGATTGATTAGTAAGAAAGAAAGAAAGATAGATTAGTTAGAAAGAAAGAAAGAAAAAAAGATTAGTAAGAAAGAAAGAAAGAAAGAAAAAAAGATTAGTAAGAAAGAAAGATAGATTAGTTAGAAAGAAAGAAAGAAAGAAAAAAGATTAGTAAGAAAGAAAGATAGATTAGTAAGAAAGAAAGAAAGAAAAAAATATTAGTAAGAAAGAAAGAAAGATAGATTAGTTAGAAAGAAAGAAAGAAAAAAAAAAGATTAGTAAGAAAGAAAGAAAGAAAAAAAGATTAGTAAGAAAGATTTCTTTCCTGTGTGTGTGTGTGTGTGTGTGTGTGTGTATTCAAGCACATACACACACACACACGCTCACTAACACACAAACACACACACACACACACACACACAAACTCGCTCACACACACACAGACTCACACACACTCACTCTCACACACACTCACACGCAGACATGCTCACTAACTCACACACACGCACAGACATGCTCACTAACTCACACACACACACACACACACACACACACACACACACACACACTCATGCACATACTCACAAATGCACACTCACACACCCACACACAAACTCGCTCACACACATACACTCAATCACATACACTCACAAATGCACACATTCACACACACACACACTAACTCGCTCACACACACACACACACACACTCACAAATGCACACACTCACACACACTAACTTGCTCACACACACACACACAGACTCACACACACACTCACTAACTCACACACACACACACACACACACACACTCAATTACATACACTCACAAATGCACACATTCACACACACACACTAACTCGCTCACACACACACACACACTCACAAATGCACACACTCACACACACTAACTTGCTCACACACACACAGACTCACACACACTCACTAACTCACACACGCACAGACATGCTCACTAACTCACACACACACACTAACTCTCTCTCACACACACATACACACACACACACACACACTCATGCACATACACTCACAAATGCACACACTCACACTAACTCGCTCACACACACACTCAAGTTTACAGTGTTTAGAGTTTACAAGTGTATAAATTGATGAGTTTATAAGTGTACGAGTTTAGAGTTTATAAGTTTAAATGAGTCTTAAGAGTTCAGTTTATAGTTTAAATGAGTCTAAGAGTTCAAAGTTTATTAATTTATGAGTTAATTAGTTTATAAGTGTGTTAATTCAAAGTTTATTAGTTTAAATGAGTCTCAATGGCTCATATAGTATATAGAATGGCAGTTTGATTTAGTCTAGGGTTTCAAGGGATTTTGATTTGAATTTTTGACAGTTGGGGAGTTTGAAAATCTGAAAATTCCGCAATGTTAAGTCAATGGGAGTTTTTCCGAGTTTTGATCGTCATTTTTAGGAAAACCGTAAGTCCGATCAGTTTGAAAAGACAGAGCAACTAACTTCAGAATAGGTCAAAGGTCTGAGCCGAGTTTGGAGTATGTGGAGTTAACGGTCTAGGCCGCATTAAAGTCAACAGTTTTCTAAGAAGAATAATAATAATAACTAGACAAAGTTCGTCGAGACAAACTTTAAGTTGGCTTGTGAAAGTTTGGACCAGAAAGTTTGAAGAAGTTGAAAGTAGTTTGAAGTTGAAAGTAGTTTCTAGTTTAAATTAGTTTAAAGTTTAATTAGTTTGAAGTAGTTTTAAAGTAGTTTATATTTTAAAGTATTTTAAAGTTTAACTTAGTTTAAAGTTTAAAGTAGTTTATAGTTTAAAGTTTAACTTAGTTTAAAGTTTAACTTAGTTTAAAGTTTAAAGTAGTTTAAAGTTGCTAGGGTGTTTCTAGTGGGTTGCTAAGGTGTTCTGGGTGGTTGCTAGGCTGTTCTAAGGTATTTTGGTTGGTTGCTAGGATGTTGCTAGGGGGTTCTAAGGTATTTTGGGTGGTTGCTAGGGTGTTGCTAGGGTGTTCTGAGGTATTTTGGGTGGTTGCTATGGTGTTGCTAGGGTGATTGCTATGGTGTTGCTAGGGTGTTCTAAGGTATTTTGGGTGGTTGCTAGGGTGTTCTAAGGTATTTTGTGTGGTTGCTATGGTGTTGCTAGGGTGTTCTATGGTATTTTGGTTGGTTGCTATGGTGTTGCTAGGGTGTTCTAAGGTATTTTGGTATACACACACACACACTAACTCGTTTACACACACACTTTCTCTTTCACACACACGCACAGACACGCTCACTAACTCACACATACACACTCACGCACACACACTCACTCACACACACACACACACACACTCTTTCTCTCACACACACACAGTCACACACACAGACTCACTCGCTCACACACTCACTCACTTACACACTCAGAGTTTATATGAGTTTAGAGTTTATAAGTTTTAATGAAGTAAATTTAGTCATTTGAAGTTCAAATTAGTTTAAAGTTTAAATTAGTTTAAAGTTTAAATTAGTTTGAAGATTAGTAAGAAAGAAAGAAAGAAAGAAAAAAAGATTAGTGAAAAAGAAAGATAGATTAGTTAGAAAGAATGAAAGAAAGATAGATTAGTAAGAAAGAAAGAAAGATAGATTAGTAAGAAAGAAAGAAAGAAAGAAAAAAAAGATTAGTAAGAAAGAAAGAAAGATAGATTAGTTAGAAAGAAAGAAGGAAAGAAAGATAGATTAGTAAGAAAGAAAGAAAGATAGATTAGTAAGAAAGAAAGATTGATTGGTAAGAAAGAAAGAAAGAAAGATAGATTAGTTAGAAAGAAAGAAAGAAAAAAAGATTAGTAAGAAAGAAAGAAAGAAAGATAGATTAGTTAGAAAGAAAGAAAGAAAAAAAGATTAGTAAGAAAGAAAGAAAGAAAGAAAAAAAGATTAGTAAGAAAGAAAGATAGATTAGTTAGAAAGAATGAAAGATAGATTAGTAATAAAGAAAGAAAGATAGATTAGTAAGAAAGAAAGAAAGAAAAAAGATTAGTAAGAAAGAAAGAAAGATAGATTAGTTAGAAAGAAAGAAAAAAGATTAGTAAGAAAGAAAGATAGATTAGTTAGAAAGAAAAAAGATTAGTAAGAAAGAAAGAAAGAAAAAAAGATTAGTAAGAAAGAAAGAAAGAAAAAAAGATTAGTAAGAAAGAAAGATAGATTAGTTAGAAAGAATGAAAGATAGATTAGTAAGAAAGAAAGAAAGATAGATTAGTAAGAAAGAAAGAAAGAAAAAAAGATTAGTAAGAAAGAAAGAAAGATAGATTAGTTAGAAAGAAAAAAAGATTAGTAAGAAAGAAAGAAAGATAGATTAGTTAGAAAGAAAGAAAATAAATTAGTAAGAAAGAAAGAAAGATAGATTAGTTAGAAAGAAAGAAAAAAAGATTAGTAAGAAAGAATGAAAGAAAGAAAAAAAGATTAGTAAGAAAGAAAGATAGATTAGTTAGAAAGAAAGAAAGAAAAAAAGATTAGTAAGAAAGATAGATTAGTTAGAAAGAAAAAAAGATTAGTAAGAAAGAAAGAAAGAAAAAAAGATTAGTAAGAAAGAAAGAAAGAAAAAAAGATTAGTAAGAAAGAAAGAAAGATTAGTAAGAAAGAAAGAAAGAAAGAAAAAAAGATTAGTAAGAAAGAAAGAAAGATAGATTAGTTAGAAAGAAAGAAAAAAAGATTAGTAAGAAAGAAAGATAGATTAGTTAGAAAGAAAAAAAGATTAGTAAGAAAGAAAGATAGATTAGTTAGAAAGAAAGAAAGAAAAAAAGATTAGTAAGAAAGAAAGAAAGAAAAAAAAATTTGTAAGAAAGAAAGAAAAAAAGATTAGTAAGAAAGATTTCTTTCCTGTGTGTGTGTGTGTGTGTATTCAAGCACATACACACACACACACAGACACGCTCACTAACACACAAACACACACACACACAGACACACACACACACACACACACACACTAACTCGTTCTCACACACACACTCTCTCTTTCACACACACAAACACACGCACGCACAGACACGCTCACTAACACACACTAACTCGTTCACACACACACACACACTCTTTCTCTTACGTTCACACACACACACACTCTTTCTCTTACACACACACACACAAAGACACGCTCACTAGCGCACACACACACTCAAGCACATACACACACACACACACACACACACAGACACACACACACGCACATACACGCTCACTAACAC
>JAULUF010000010.1:30995000-31000000 GCA_031834385.1 Semotilus atromaculatus | reverse complement strand
CAGACACGCTCACTAACACACACTAACTCGTTCACACACACACACACTCTTTCTCTTACGTTCACACACACACACACTCTTTCTCTTACACACACACACACAAAGACACGCTCACTAGCGCACACACACACTCAAGCACATACACACACACACACACACACACAGACACACACACACGCACATACACGCTCACTAACACACTCATTCACACACACACACACACACACACACACGCTCACTAACACACACGCACACACACACACACACACACACACACTCACTCACGCACATACACACACACTCTTTCTCTCACACACACACGCACATACACGCTCACTAACTCACACACACAGACACGATCACTAACTCGTCCACACACACACACACTTTCTCTTTCATACACACACATACACGTTCACTAACACACACACACACGCACATACTCACACACACACACACACACACACTAACTCGTTCACACACACACTCTCTCTTTCACACACACACACACACACGCACAGACACGCTCACTAACACACACACACACTAACTCGTTCACACACACTCTTTCTCTTACACACACACACACGCACATACACGCTCACTAACACACACACTCAAGCACACACACAGACACACAGACACGCTCACTAACACACACACACACACAAACACTAATTCGTTCACACACACACTCTCTCTTTCACACACACACACACACACACAGACACGCTCACTAACACACACTAACTCGTTCACACACACACACTCTCTTACACACACACACACGCACAGACACGCTCACTAACACACACACACACTCAAGCACACACACACACACACACACACACACACACATACACACACACACACACTAACTCACACACTCATGCACATACTCACAAATGCACACACACACACACACACACACTAACTCGTTCACACACACACACACACTCACAAATGCACACACACACACACACACACACTAACTCGCTCTCACACACTCAATAACTCACTCACACTCGCTCACAGACTCACACACACTCACTAACTCTCTCTCACACACACACACACACACACACACGCTCACTAACTCACACACACTCATGCACATACACTCACACACACACACACTAACTCGCTCACACACACACTAACTCGCTCACACACACACACGCTCACTAACTCTCTCACACACACACACATACACACACACACACACACACACACACACTCATGCACATACACTCACACTCACAAATGCACACACACACAGAGACACGCTCACTAACTCTCTCACACACACACACACACTCATGCACATACACTCACACTCACAAATGCACACACTAACACACACACACTCATGCACATACACTCACACTCACAAATGCACACACTAACACACACACACACACACAGACACGCTCACTAACTCTCTCACACACACATACACACACACACACACACTCATGCACATCCACTCACACTCACAAATGCACACACTAACACACACACACACAGACACGCTCACTAACTCTCTCACACACACACACACACATACACACACACACACACACTAACTCACACACTCATGCACATACTCACAAATGCACACACACACACACACACTAACTCGCTCACACACACACACACACACACACAAGCACATACACTCACAAATGCACACACACACACACACACACTAACTCACTCTCACACACTCAATAACTCACTCACACACACACACACACACACACAAACTCGCTCACAGACTCACACACACTCACTAACTCTCACACACACACACACACACACACACGCACAGACATGCTCACTATCTCACACACGCACAGACATGCTCACTAACTCATACACACACACACACACACACACACTCATGCACATACTCACAAATGCACACACTCACACACCCACACACAAACTCGCTCACACACACACACTCAATTACATACACTCACAAATGCACACATTCACACACACACACTAACTCGCTCACACACACACACACTCACACTCACTTGCTCACACACACACACACACAGACTCACACACACTCACTAACTCACACACGCACAGACATGCTCACTAACTCACACACACACTAATTCTCTCACACACACACATACACACACAGACACACACACACACACACACACACTCATGCACATACACTCACAAATGCACACACTCACACTAACTCGCTCACACACACACTCAAGTTTACAGTGTTTAGAGTTTACAAGTGTATAAATTGATGAGTTTATAAGTGTACGAGTTTGGAGTTTATAATTTTAAATGAGTCTTAAGAGTTCAGTTTATAGTTTAAATGAGTCTAAGAGTTCAAAGTTTATTAATTTATGAGTTAATTAGTTTATAAGTGTGTTAATTCAAAGTTTATTAGTTTAAATGAGTCTCAATGGCTCATTTAGTATATAGAATGGCAGTTTGATTTAGTCTAGGGTTTCAAGGGATTTTGATTTGAATTTTTGACAGTTGGGGAGTTTGAAAATCTGAAAATTCCGCGATGTTAAGTCAATGGGAGTTTTTCCGAGTTTTGATCGTCATTTTTAGGAAAACCGTAAGTCCGATCAGTTTGAAAAGACAGAGCAACTAACTTCAGAATAGGTCAAAGGTCTGAGCCGAGTTTGGAGTATGTGGAGTTAACGGTCTAGGCCGCATTAAAGTCAACAGTTTTCTAAGAAGAATAATAATAATAACTAGAAAAAGTTCGTCGAGACAAACTTTAAGTTGGCTTGTGAAAGTTTGGACCAGAAAGTTTGAAGAAGTTTAAAGTAGTTTGAAGTTGAAAGTAGTTTGAAGTTGAAAGTAGTTTGAAGTTGAAAGTAGTTTATAGTTTAAATTAGTTTTTAGTTTAAATTAGTTTAAAGTTTAACTTAGTTTAAAGTAGTTTAAAGTTTAACTTAGTTTAAAATTTAAAGTAGTTTAAAGTTTAAAGTAGTTTCTAGTTTAAAGTAGTTTAAAGTTTAACTTAGTTTAAAATTTAAAGTAGTTTAAAGTTTAAAGTAGTTTCTAGTTTAAAGTAGTTTAAAGTTTAAAATAGTTTAAAGTAGTTTCTAGTTTAAAGTTTAACTTAGTTTAAAGTTTAACTTAGTTTAAAGTTTAAAGTAATTTAAAGTTGCTAGGGTGTTTCTAGTGGGTTGCTAAGGGTTTCTGGGTGGTTGCTAGGGTATTCTAAGGTATTGTGGGTGGCTGCTAGGGTGTTTTGGGTGGTGCTAGGGTGTTCTAATTTATTTTTGGGTGGTTGCTAGGGTGTTGCTAGGGTGTTCTAAGGTATTTTGGGTGGTTGCTAGGGTGTTGCTAGGCTGTTCTAAGGTATTTTGGTTGGTTGCTAGGGTGTTGCTAGGCTGTTCTAAGGTATTTTGGTTGGTTGCTAGGGTGTTGCTAGGGTGTTTTAAGGTATTTTGGGTGGTTGCTAGGGTGTTGCTAGGGTGTTCTGAGGTATTTTGGGTGGTTGCTATGGTGTTGCTAGGGTGTTCTAAGGTATTTTGGGTGGTTGCTAGGGTGTTGCTAGGGTGTTCTAAGGTATTTTGGGTGGTTGCTATGGTGTTGCTAGGGTGTTCTAATGTATTTTGGGTGGTTGCTAGGGTGTTGCTAGGGTGTTCTGAGGTATTTTGGGTGGTTGCTATGGTGTTGCTAGGGTGTTCTAAGGTATTTTGGGTGGTTGCTAGGGTGTTGCTAGGCTGTTCTAAGGTATTTTGGTTGGTTGCTAGGGTGTTGCTAGGCTGTTCTAAGGTATTTTGGGTGGTTGCTAGGGTGTTGCTAGGCTGTTCTAAGGTATTTTGGTTGGTTGCTAGGGTGTTGCTAGGGGGTTCTAAGGTATTTTGGGTGGTTGCTAGGGTGTTGCTAGGGTGTTCTGATGTATTTTGGGTGGTTGCTATGGTGTTGCTAGGGTGTTCTAAGGTATTTTGGGTGGTTGCTAGGGTGTTGCTAGGGTGTTCTAAGGTATTTTGGGTGGTTGCTATGGTGTTGCTAGGGTGTTCTAAGGTATTTTGGGTGGTTGCTAGGGTGTTGCTAGGGGGTTCTAAGGTATTTTGGGTGGTTGCTAGGGTGTTGCTAGGGTGTTCTGAGGTATTTTGGGTGGTTGCTATGGTGTTGCTAGGGTGTTCTAAGGTATTTTGGGTGGTTGCTAGGGTGTTGCTAGGGTGTTCTAAGGTATTTTGGGTGGTTGCTATGGTGTTGCTAGGGTGTTCTATGGTATTTTGGTTGGTTGCTATGGTGTTGCTATGGTGTTCTAAGGTATTTTGGTATACACACACACACACTAACTCGTTT
Organism: Semotilus atromaculatus; assembly: GCA_031834385.1. Classification (NCBI taxonomy): domain Eukaryota; kingdom Metazoa; phylum Chordata; class Actinopteri; order Cypriniformes; family Leuciscidae; genus Semotilus; species Semotilus atromaculatus. Next base: position 30,995,680 of record JAULUF010000010.1, on the reverse strand, counting down.
ACACACACACTTTCTCTTTCACACACACGCACAGACACGCTCACTAAGTCACACACACATATACACTCACACACACACACACACACACTCTTTCTCTCACACACACACAGTCACACACACAGACTCACTCGCTCACACACTCACTCACTTACACACTCAGAGTTTATATGAGTTTAGAGTCTATAAGTTTTAATGAAGTAAATTTAGTCATTTGAAGTTTAAATTAGTTTAAAGTTTAAATTAGTTTAAAGTTTAAATTAGTTTGAAGATTAAAGTTTAAATTAGTTTGAAGTTTAATTTAGTTTGAAGTTTAAAATAGTTTGAAGTTGATAGATAGACGAGTTTCAATGAGTCTCAATGGCTCATATAGTATATAGAATGGCAGTTTGATTTAGTCTAGGGTTTCAAGGGATTTTGATTTGAATTTTTGACAGTTGGGGAGTTTGAAAATCTGAAAATTCCGCAATGTTAAGTCAATGGGAGTTTTTCCGAGTTTTGATCGTCATTTTTAGGAAAACCGTAAGTCCAATCAGTTAGAAAAGAAATAGCATACCGAGTCAGAACAGTTTGAGTGTCTGAGCCGAGTTTGGAGTATGTGGAGTTAAAGCTCTAGGAGGAGTTCGAGTTGTAAATTTTTGAGTAAGAAGAATAATAATAATAATAATAATAATAATAATAAT
>JAULUF010000010.1:30987500-30990000 GCA_031834385.1 Semotilus atromaculatus | reverse complement strand
CACACACACACACACACACATGCACAGACATGCTCACTAACTCACACACACGCACCGACATGCTCACTAACTCACACACACACACACACACACACACACTCATGCACATACTCACAAATGCACACACTCACACACCCACACACAAACTCGCTCACACACACACACTCAATTACATACACTCACAAATGCACACATTCACACACACACACACTAACTCGCTCACACACACACACACACTCACAAATGCACACACTCACACACACTAACTTGCTCACACACTCACTAACTCACACACGCACAGACATGCTCACTAACTCACACACACACACACACACACTGACTCTCTCTCACACACACATACACACACACACACACACTCATGCACATACACTCACAAATGCACACACTCACACTAACTCGCTCACACACACACTCAAGTTTACAGTGTTTAGAGTTTACAAGTGTATAAATTGATGAGTTTATAAGTGTACGAGTTTAGAGTTTATAAGTTTAAATGAGTCTTAAGAGTTCAGTTTATAGTTTAAATGAGTCTAAGAGTTCAAAGTTTATTAATTTATGAGTTAATTAGTTTATAAGTGTGTTAATTCAAAGTTTATTAGTTTAAATGAGTCTCAATGGCTCATATAGTATATAGAATGGCAGTTTGATTTAGTCTAGGGTTTCAAGGGATTTTGATTTGAATTTTTGACAGTTGGGGAGTTTGAAAATCTGAAAATTCCGCAATGTTAAGTCAATGGGAGTTTTTCCGAGTTTTGATCGTCATTTTTAGGAAAACCGTAAGTCCGATCAGTTAGAAAAGAAATAGCATACCGAGTCAGAACAGTTTGAGTGTCTGAGCCGAGTTTGGAGTATGTGGAGTTAACGCTCTAGGAGGAGTTTGATATAGAAATTTCAGTGACAGAATAATAATAATAACTAGAAAAAGTTCGTCGAGACAAACTTTAAGTTGGCTTGTGAAAGTTTGGACCAGAAAGTTTGAAGAAGTTTAAAGTAGTTTGAAGTTGAAAGTAGTTTGAAGTTGAAAGTAGTTTATAGTTTAAATTAGTTTTTAGTTTAAATTAGTTTAAAGTTTAACTTAGTTTAAAGTAGTTTAAAGTTTAACTTAGTTTAAAATTTAAAGTAGTTTAAAGTTTAAAGTAGTTTCTAGTTTAAAGTAGTTTAAAGTTTAACTTAGTTTAAAATTTAAAGTAGTTTAAAGTTTAAAGTAGTTTCTAGTTTAAAGTAGTTTAAAGTTTAAAATAGTTTAAAGTAGTTTCTAGTTTAAAGTTTAACTTAGTTTAAAGTTTAACTTAGTTTAAAGTTTAAAGTAATTTAAAGTTGCTAGGGTGTTTCTAGTGGGTTGCTAAGGGTTTCTGGGTGGTTGCTAGGGTATTCTAAGGTATTGTGGGTGGCTGCTAGGGTGTTTTGGGTGGTGCTAGGGTGTTCTAATTCATTTTGGGTGGTTGCTAGGGTGTTGCTAGGGTGTTCTAAGGTATTTTTGGTGGTTGCTATGGTGTTGCTAGGGTGTTCTAAGGTATTTTGGGTGGTTGCTATGGTGTTGCTAGGGTGTTCTAAGGTATTTTGGGTGGGTGCTAGGGTGTTCTAAAGTATTTTGGTTGGTTGCTAGGGTGTTCTTGGTGGTTGCTAGGGTGTTCTAAGGTATTTTGGGTGGTTGCTATGGTGTTGCTAGGGTGTTCTAAGGTATTTTGGGTAGTTGCTAGGGTGTTCTGGGTGGTTGCTAGGGTGTTCTGAGGTTTTTGGGTGGTTGCTATGGTGTTGCTAGGGTGTTCTAAGGTATTTTGGGTGGTTGCTATGGTGTTGCTAGGCTGTCCTAAGGCATTGTTGGTGGTTGCTAGGGTGTTCTAAGGTATTTTGGGTGGTTGCTATGGTGTTGCTAGGGTGTTCTAAGGTATTTTGGGTGGTTGCTAGGGTGTTTTGGGTGGTTGCTATGGTGTTCTAATGTGTTTTGGGTGGTTACTAGGGTGTTGCTAGGGTGTTCTAAGGTATTTTGGGTGGTTGCTATGGTGTTGCTAGGGTGTTCTAATGCATTTTGGGTGGTTGCTAGGGTGTTGCTAGGGTGTTCTAAGGCATTTTTGGTGGTTGCTAGGGTGTTCTGGGTGGTTGCTAGGGTGTTCTAATGTATTTTGGGTGGTTGCTATGGTGTTGCTAGGGTGTTCTAAGGCATTTTGGGTGGTTGCTAGGGTGTTCTGGGTGGTTGCTAGGGTGTTCTAATGTATTTTGGGTGGTTGCTATGGTGTTGCTAGGGTGTTCTAATGTATTTTGGGCGGTTGCTAGGGTGTTCTGGGTGGTTGCTAGGGTGTTCTAAGGTATTTTGGGTGGTTGCTATGGTGTTGCTAGGGTGTTCTAAGGTATTTTGGGTGGTTGCTAGGGTGTTCTGGGTGGTTGCTAGGGTGTTCTAAGGTATTTTGGGTGGTTGCTATGGTGTTGCTAGGGTGTTCTAAGGTATTTTGGGTGGTTGCTATGGTGTTGCTAGGGTGTT
>JAULUF010000010.1:30975000-30980000 GCA_031834385.1 Semotilus atromaculatus | reverse complement strand
ACTCACAAATGCACACACACACACACACACACACTAACTCGCTCTCACACACTCAATAACTCACTCACACTCGCTCACAGACTCACACACACTCACTAACTCTCTCTCACACACACACACACACACACACACGCTCACTAACTCACACACACTCATGCACATACACTCACACACACACACACTAACTCGCTCACACACACACTAACTCGCTCACACACACACACGCTCACTAACTCTCTCACACACACACACATACACACACACACACACACACACACACACTCATGCACATACACTCACACTCACAAATGCACACACACACAGAGACACGCTCACTAACTCTCTCACACACACACACACACTCATGCACATACACTCACACTCACAAATGCACACACTAACACACACACACTCATGCACATACACTCACACTCACAAATGCACACACTAACACACACACACACACACAGACACGCTCACTAACTCTCTCACACACACATACACACACACACACACACTCATGCACATCCACTCACACTCACAAATGCACACACTAACACACACACACACAGACACGCTCACTAACTCTCTCACACACACACATACACACACACACACACACTAACTCACACACTCATGCACATACTCACAAATGCACACACACACACACACACTAACTCGCTCACACACACACACACACACACACAAGCACATACACTCACAAATGCACACACACACACACACACACTAACTCACTCTCACACACTCAATAACTCACTCACACACACACACACACACACACAAACTCGCTCACAGACTCACACACACTCACTAACTCTCACACACACACACACACACACACACGCACAGACATGCTCACTATCTCACACACGCACAGACATGCTCACTAACTCATACACACACACACACACACACACACTCATGCACATACTCACAAATGCACACACTCACACACCCACACACAAACTCGCTCACACACACACACTCAATTACATACACTCACAAATGCACACATTCACACACACACACTAACTCGCTCACACACACACACACTCACACTCACTTGCTCACACACACACACACACAGACTCACACACACTCACTAACTCACACACGCACAGACATGCTCACTAACTCACACACACACTAATTCTCTCACACACACACATACACACACAGACACACACACACACACACACTCATGCACATACACTCACAAATGCACACACTCACACTAACTCGCTCACACACACACTCAAGTTTACAGTGTTTAGAGTTTACAAGTGTATAAATTGATGAGTTTATAAGTGTACGAGTTTGGAGTTTATAATTTTAAATGAGTCTTAAGAGTTCAGTTTATAGTTTAAATGAGTCTAAGAGTTCAAAGTTTATTAATTTATGAGTTAATTAGTTTATAAGTGTGTTAATTCAAAGTTTATTAGTTTAAATGAGTCTCAATGGCTCATTTAGTATATAGAATGGCAGTTTGATTTAGTCTAGGGTTTCAAGGGATTTTGATTTGAATTTTTGACAGTTGGGGAGTTTGAAAATCTGAAAATTCCGCGATGTTAAGTCAATGGGAGTTTTTCCGAGTTTTGATCGTCATTTTTAGGAAAACCGTAAGTCCGATCAGTTTGAAAAGACAGAGCAACTAACTTCAGAATAGGTCAAAGGTCTGAGCCGAGTTTGGAGTATGTGGAGTTAACGGTCTAGGCCGCATTAAAGTCAACAGTTTTCTAAGAAGAATAATAATAATAACTAGAAAAAGTTCGTCGAGACAAACTTTAAGTTGGCTTGTGAAAGTTTGGACCAGAAAGTTTGAAGAAGTTTAAAGTAGTTTGAAGTTGAAAGTAGTTTGAAGTTGAAAGTAGTTTGAAGTTGAAAGTAGTTTATAGTTTAAATTAGTTTTTAGTTTAAATTAGTTTAAAGTTTAACTTAGTTTAAAGTAGTTTAAAGTTTAACTTAGTTTAAAATTTAAAGTAGTTTAAAGTTTAAAGTAGTTTCTAGTTTAAAGTAGTTTAAAGTTTAACTTAGTTTAAAATTTAAAGTAGTTTAAAGTTTAAAGTAGTTTCTAGTTTAAAGTAGTTTAAAGTTTAAAATAGTTTAAAGTAGTTTCTAGTTTAAAGTTTAACTTAGTTTAAAGTTTAACTTAGTTTAAAGTTTAAAGTAATTTAAAGTTGCTAGGGTGTTTCTAGTGGGTTGCTAAGGGTTTCTGGGTGGTTGCTAGGGTATTCTAAGGTATTGTGGGTGGCTGCTAGGGTGTTTTGGGTGGTGCTAGGGTGTTCTAATTTATTTTTGGGTGGTTGCTAGGGTGTTGCTAGGGTGTTCTAAGGTATTTTGGGTGGTTGCTAGGGTGTTGCTAGGCTGTTCTAAGGTATTTTGGTTGGTTGCTAGGGTGTTGCTAGGCTGTTCTAAGGTATTTTGGTTGGTTGCTAGGGTGTTGCTAGGGTGTTTTAAGGTATTTTGGGTGGTTGCTAGGGTGTTGCTAGGGTGTTCTGAGGTATTTTGGGTGGTTGCTATGGTGTTGCTAGGGTGTTCTAAGGTATTTTGGGTGGTTGCTAGGGTGTTGCTAGGGTGTTCTAAGGTATTTTGGGTGGTTGCTATGGTGTTGCTAGGGTGTTCTAATGTATTTTGGGTGGTTGCTAGGGTGTTGCTAGGGTGTTCTGAGGTATTTTGGGTGGTTGCTATGGTGTTGCTAGGGTGTTCTAAGGTATTTTGGGTGGTTGCTAGGGTGTTGCTAGGCTGTTCTAAGGTATTTTGGTTGGTTGCTAGGGTGTTGCTAGGCTGTTCTAAGGTATTTTGGGTGGTTGCTAGGGTGTTGCTAGGCTGTTCTAAGGTATTTTGGTTGGTTGCTAGGGTGTTGCTAGGGGGTTCTAAGGTATTTTGGGTGGTTGCTAGGGTGTTGCTAGGGTGTTCTGATGTATTTTGGGTGGTTGCTATGGTGTTGCTAGGGTGTTCTAAGGTATTTTGGGTGGTTGCTAGGGTGTTGCTAGGGTGTTCTAAGGTATTTTGGGTGGTTGCTATGGTGTTGCTAGGGTGTTCTAAGGTATTTTGGGTGGTTGCTAGGGTGTTGCTAGGGGGTTCTAAGGTATTTTGGGTGGTTGCTAGGGTGTTGCTAGGGTGTTCTGAGGTATTTTGGGTGGTTGCTATGGTGTTGCTAGGGTGTTCTAAGGTATTTTGGGTGGTTGCTAGGGTGTTGCTAGGGTGTTCTAAGGTATTTTGGGTGGTTGCTATGGTGTTGCTAGGGTGTTCTATGGTATTTTGGTTGGTTGCTATGGTGTTGCTATGGTGTTCTAAGGTATTTTGGTATACACACACACACACTAACTCGTTTACACACACACTTTCTCTTTCACACACACGCACAGACACGCTCACTAAGTCACACACACATATACACTCACACACACACACACACACACTCTTTCTCTCACACACACACAGTCACACACACAGACTCACTCGCTCACACACTCACTCACTTACACACTCAGAGTTTATATGAGTTTAGAGTCTATAAGTTTTAATGAAGTAAATTTAGTCATTTGAAGTTTAAATTAGTTTAAAGTTTAAATTAGTTTAAAGTTTAAATTAGTTTGAAGATTAAAGTTTAAATTAGTTTGAAGTTTAATTTAGTTTGAAGTTTAAAATAGTTTGAAGTTGATAGATAGACGAGTTTCAATGAGTCTCAATGGCTCATATAGTATATAGAATGGCAGTTTGATTTAGTCTAGGGTTTCAAGGGATTTTGATTTGAATTTTTGACAGTTGGGGAGTTTGAAAATCTGAAAATTCCGCAATGTTAAGTCAATGGGAGTTTTTCCGAGTTTTGATCGTCATTTTTAGGAAAACCGTAAGTCCAATCAGTTAGAAAAGAAATAGCATACCGAGTCAGAACAGTTTGAGTGTCTGAGCCGAGTTTGGAGTATGTGGAGTTAAAGCTCTAGGAGGAGTTCGAGTTGTAAATTTTTGAGTAAGAAGAATAATAATAACTAGACAAAGTTCGTCGAGACAAACTTTAAGTTGGCTTGTGAAAGTTTGGACCAGAAAGTTTGAAGAAGTTGAAAGTAGTTTGAAGTTGAAAGTAGTTTCTAGTTTAAATTAGTTTAAAGTTTAAAGTAGTTTGTAGTTTAAAGATTAGCTTAGTTTAAATAAGTTTAAAGTTTAAATTAGTTTAAAGTTTAATTAGTTTGAAGTAGTTTATAGTTTAAAGTAGTTTAACTTAGTTTAAAGTAGTTTTAAAGTAGTTTATATTTTAAAGTATTTTAAACTTTAACTTAGTTTAAAGTTTAAAGTAGTTTTAAAGTAGTTTGTAGTTTAAAGTTTAACTAATTCTAAGTAGTTTAAAGTTGCGAGGGTGTTTCTAGTGGGTTGCTAAGGTGTTATGGGTGGTTGTTAGGGTGTTCTGGGTGGATGCTAGGGTGTTGCTAGGGCGTTGCTATGGTTTTCCTAAGTTGTTCTGGGTGGTTGCCAGGGTGTTCTAAGGTATTTTGGGTGGTTGCTATGGTGTTGCTAGGGTGTCCTAAGGTATTTTTGGTGGTTGCTAGGGTGTTCTAAGGTATTTTGGGTGGTTGCTAGGGTGTTTTAAGGTATCTTGGGTGGTTGCTATGGTGTTGCTAGGGTGTTCTAAGGTATTTTGGGTGGTTGCTAGGGTGTTGCTAGGGTGTTCTGAGGTATTTTGGGTGGTTGCTAGGGTGTTGCTAGGGTGTTATAAGGTATTTTGGGTGGTTTTTATGGTGTTGCTAGGGTGTTCTGAGGTATTTTGGGTGGTTGCTAGGGTGTTGCTAGGGTGTTCTGAGGTATTTTGTGTGGTTGCTATGGTGTTGCTAGGGTGTTCTAAGGTATTTTTGGTGGTTGCTATGGTGTTCTAAGGTATTTTGGGTGGTTGCTAGGGTGTTGTAAGGTATTTTGGGTGGTTGCTAGGGTGTTGCTAGGGTGTTCTAAGGTGTTTGGGTGGTTGCTAGGGTGTTCTGGGTGGT
>JAULUF010000010.1:30945000-30967500 GCA_031834385.1 Semotilus atromaculatus | reverse complement strand
TGCACACACTCACACACCCACACACAAACTCGCTCACACACACACACACACACACTCACAAATGCACACACTCACACACACTAACTTGCTCACACACACACAGACTCACACACACTCACTAACTCACACACGCACAGACATGCTCACTAACTCACACACACACACACACACTGACTCTCTCTCACACACACATACACACACACACACACACTCATGCACATACACTCACAAATGCACACACTCACACTAACTCGCTCACACACACACTCAAGTTTACAGTGTTTAGAGTTTACAAGTGTATAAATTGATGAGTTTATAAGTGTACGAGTTTAGAGTTTATACGTTTAAATGAGTCTTAAGAGTTCAGTTTATAGTTTAAATGAGTCTAAGAGTTCAAAGTTTATTAATTTATGAGTTAATTAGTTTATAAGTGTGTTAATTCAAAGTTTATTAGTTTAAATGAGTCTCAATGGCTCATATAGTATATAGAATGGCAGTTTGATTTAGTCTAGGGTTTCAAGGGATTTTGATTTGAATTTTTGACAGTTGGGGAGTTTGAAAATCTGAAAATTCCGCAATGTTAAGTCAATGGGAGTTTTTCCGAGTTTTGATCGTCATTTTTAGGAAAACCGTAAGTCCGATCAGTTAGAAAAGAAATAGCATACCGAGTCAGAACAGTTTGAGTGTCTGAGCCGAGTTTGGAGTATGTGGAGTTAACGCTCTAGGAGGAGTTTGATATAGAAATTTCAGTGACAGAATAATAATAATAATAATAATAATAATAATAATAAGTTTAAATAGGATTTCACTAAGTTGGCTCTCCAAGCCAACTTAATAATAATAATAATAATAATAAGTTTAAATAGGATTTCACTAAGTTGGCTCTCCAAGCCAACTTAATAATAATAAGTTTAAATAGGATTTCAGTAAGTTGGCTCTCACAAGCCAACTTAATAATAATAATAAGTTTAAATAGGATTTCAGTAAGTTGGCTCTCACAAGCCAACTTAATAAGTTTAAATAGGATTTCAGTAAGTTGGCTCTCACAAGCCAACTTAATAATAATAATAATAATAATAAGTTTAAATAGGATTTCAGTAAGTTGGCTCTCACAAGCCAACTTAACTAGAAAAAGTTCGTCGAGACAAACTTTAAGTTGGCTTGTGAAAGTTTGGACCAATAAGTTTGAAGAAGTTTAAAGAAGTTTAAAGTTTAATTAGTTTATAGTTTAGTAAGAAAGAAAGAAAGATAGATTAGTTAGAAAGAAAGAAAAAAAGATTAGTAAGAAAGAAAGAAAGATAGATTAGTTAGAAAGAAAGAAAGAAAGAAAGATAGATTAGTTAGAAAGAAAGATAGATTAGTAAGAAAGAAAGAAAGAAATATAGATAAGTTAGAAAGAAAGAAAGAAAAAAAGATTAGTTAGAAAGAAAGAAAGAAAGATAGATTAGTTAGAAAAAAGAAAGAAAAAAAGATTAGTAAGAAAGAAAGAAAGAAAGATAGATTAGTTAGAAAGAAAGAAAGAAAGAGATTAGTTAGAAAGAAAGATAGATTAGTAAGAAAGAAAGAAAGAAAGAAAGATAGATTAGTTAGAAAGAAAGATAGATTAGTAAGAAAGAAAGAAAGAAATATAGATAAGTTAGAAAGAAAGAAAGAAAAAAAGATTAGTTAGAAAGAAAGAAAGAAAGATAGATTAGTTAGAAAAAAGAAAGAAAAAAAGATTAGTAAGAAAGAAAGAAAGAAAGATAGATTAGTTAGAAAGAAAGAAAGAAAGAGATTAGTTAGAAAGAAAGATAGATTAGTAAGAAAGAAAGAAAGAAAGAAAGAAATATAGATAAGTTAGAAGGAAAGAAAGATAGATTAGTTAGAAAGAAAGAAAGAAAAAAAGATAAATTAGTAAGAAAGAAAGATTGATTAGTAAGAAAGAAAGAAAGATAGATTAGTTAGAAAGAAAGATAGATTAGTAAGAAAGAAAGAAAGAAATATAGATAAGTTAGAAAGAAAGAAAGAAAAAAAGATTAGTTAGAAAGAAAGAAAGAAAGATAGATTAGTTAGAAAAAAGAAAGAAAAAAAGATTAGTAAGAAAGAAAGAAAGAAAGATAGATTAGTTAGAAAGAAAGAAAGAAAGAGATTAGTTAGAAAGAAAGATAGATTAGTAAGAAAGAAAGAAAGAAAGAAATATAGATAAGTTAGAAAGAAAGAAAGATAGATTAGTTAGAAAGAAAGAAAGAAAAAAAGATTAGTAAGAAAGAAAGAAAGAAAGATAAATTAGTAAGAAAGAAAGATTGATTAGTAAGAAAGATAGAAAGATAGATAGATTAGTTAGAAAGAAAGAAAAAAAGATTAGTGAGAAAGAAAGAAAGAAAGAAAGAAAGATAGATTAGTTAGAAAGAAAGAAAGAAAGATTAGTTAGAAAGAAAAAAGGAAAGAAAGATAGATTAGTAAGAAAGAAAGAAAGAAAGATAAATTAGTAAGAAAGAAAGAAAGATTGATTAGTAAGAAAGATAGAAAGATAGATAGATTAGTTAGAAAGAAAGAAAGAAAAAGAGATTAGTGAGAAAGAAAGATAGATTAGTTAGAAAGAAAGAAAGAAAGAAAGAAAGTTAATTAAAAAGAAAGAAAGAAAGATAGATTAGGTAGAAAGAAAGATAGAAAGATAGATAGATTAGTTAGAAAGAAAAAGAAAGATAGTTTTTATTTAGAAAGAAAGAAAGATAGATTAGTTAGAAAGAAAGAAAGAAAGAAAGAAAGAAAGTTAATTAAAAAGAAAGAAAGAAAGATAGATTAGGTAGAAAGAAAGATAGAAAGATAGATAGATTAGTTAGAAAGAAAGAAAGAAAATTAATTAAAGAGAAAGAAAGAAAGATTAGTTAGAAAGATAGATTAGTTAGAAAGAAAGAAAGAAAAAAAGATTAGTAAGAAAGAAAGATAGATTAGTTAGAAAGAAAGAAAGAAAGAGAAAGAAAGAAATATAGATAAGTTAGAAAGAAAGAAAGATAGATTAGTTAGAAAGAAAGAAAGATGGATTAGTTAGAAAGAAAGAAAAAAGATTAGTTAGAAAGAAAGAAAGAAAGATAGATTAGTTAGAAAGAAAGAAAGAAAGAAAGAGATTAGTTAGAAAGAAAAAGAAAGATAGATTAGTTAGAAAGAAAGAAAGATAGATCAGTTAGAAAGAAAGAAAGAAAGAAAGAAAGAAAGAAAGAAAGTTAATTAAAAAGAAAGAAAGAAAGATTAGTTAGAAAGATAGATTAGTTAGAAAGAAAGAAAGAAAAAAAGATTAGTAAGAAAGAAAGAAAGAAAGAAAGATAGATTAGTTAGAAAGAAAGAAAAAAAGATTAGTTAGAAAGAAAGAAACATAGATTAGTTAGAAAAAAGAAAGAAAAAAAGATTAGTAAGAAAGAAAGATAGATTAGTTAGAAAGAAAAAAGGAAAGAAAGATAGATTAGTAAGAAGGAAAGAAAGAAAAAAAGATTAGTGAGAAAGAAAGATAGATTAGTTAGAAAGAAAGAAAGATTAGTTAGTAAGAAAAAGAAAGATAGATTAGTTAGAAAGAAAGAAAGATAAATTAGTTAGAAAGAAAGAAAGAAAGAAAGAAAGTTAATTAAAAAGAAAGAAAGAAAGATAGATTAGGTAGAAAGAAAGATAGAAAGATAGATAGATTAGTTAGAAAGAAAGAAAGAAAGTTAATTAAAAAGAAAGAAAGAAAGATTAGTTAGAAAGATAGATTAGTTAGAAAGAAAGAAAGAAAAAAAGATTAGTAAGAAAGAAAGATAGATTAGTTAGAAAGAAAGAAAGAAAGAAAGAAAGAAAGAAAGAAAGAAAGAAAGAAAGAAAGAGAAAGAAAGAAAGAAATATAGATAAGTTAGAAAGAAAGAAAGATAGATTAGTTAGAAAGAAAGAAAGATGGATTAGTTAGAAAGAAAGAAAAAAGATTAGTTAGAAAGAAAGAAAGATAGATTAGTTAGAAAGAAAAAAGGAAAGAAAGATAGATTAGTAAGAAAGAAAGGAAGAAAGATAGATTAGTGAGATAGATAGATTAGTTAGAAAGAAAGAAAGAAAAAAGATTAGTGAGAAAGAAAGATAGATTAGTTAGAGAGAAAGAAAGATGGATTAGTTAGAAAGAAAAAAAAAAGATTAGTAAGAAAGAAAGATAGATTAGTTAGAAAGAAAAAAGGAAAGAAAGATAGATTAGTAAGAAAGAAAGGAAGAAAGATAGATTAGTGAGATAGATAGATTAGTTAGAAAGAAAGAAAGAAAAAAGATTAGTGAGAAAGAAAGATAGATTAGTTAGAAAGAAAGAGATTAGTTAGAAAGAAAAAGAAAGATAGATTAGTTAGAAAGAAAGAAAGATAGATTAGTTAGAAAGAAAGAAAGAAAGAAAGAAAGTTAATTAAAAAGAAAAAAAGAAATATAGATTAGGTAGAAAGAAAGATAGATAGATTAGTTAGAAAGAAAGAAAGAAAGTTAATTAAAAAGAAAGAAAGAAAGATTAGTTAGAAGGATAGATTAGTTAGAAAGAAAGAAAGAAAGAAAAAAAGATTAGTAAGAAAGAAAGATAGATTAGTTAGTTAGAAAGAAAGAAAGAAAGAAAGAAATATAGATAAGTTAGAAAGAAAGAAAGATAGATTAGTTAGAAAGAAAGAAAAAAAGATTAGTTAGAAAGAAAGAATGAAAGATAGATAGATTAGTTAGAAAAAAAGAAAAAAAGATTAGTAAGAAAGAAAGAAAGATAGATTAGTTAGAAAGAAAAAAGGAAAGAAAGATATATTAGTAAGAAAGAAAGAAAGAAAGAGATTAGTGAGAAAGATAGATTAGTTAGAAAGAAAGAAAGAAAGATAGATTAGTTAGAAAGAAAAAGAAAGATAGATTAGTTAGAAAGAAAGATAGATTAGTTAGAAAGAAATAAATAAAGTTAATTAAAAAGAAAGAAAGATAGATAGATTAGTTAGAAAGAAAGAAAGAAAAAAAGATTAGTAAGAAAGAAAGAAAGATTAGTTAGAAAGAAAGAAAGATAGATTAGTTACAAAGAAAAAGAAAGATAGATTAGTTAGAAAGAAAGAAAGATAGATTGGTTAGAAAGAAAGAAAGAAAGTTAATTAAAAAGAAAGAAAGAAAGAAAGATTAGTTAGAAAGATAGATTAGTTAGAAAGAAAGAAAGAAAAAAATATTAGTAAGAAAGAAAGATAGATTAGTTAGAAAGAAAGAAAGAAAGATAGATTAGTAAGAAAGAAAGAAAGATTAGTTAGAAAGAAAGAAAGATAGATTAGTTAGAAAGAAAAAGAAAGATAGATCAGTTAGAAAGAAAGAAAGATAGATTAGTTAGAAAGAAAGAAAGAAAGTTAATTAAAAAGAAAGAAAGAAAGTAAGATAGATTAGTTAGAAAGAAAGAAAGATAGATTAGAAAGAAAGAAAGATAGATTAGTTAGAAAGAAAGATAGATTAGTTAGAAAGAAAGATAAATTAGTTAGAAAGAAAGATAGATTAGTTAAAAAACAAAGAAAGAGATTTGTTAGAAAGAAAGATAGATTAGTTAGAAAGATAGATTAGTTAGAAAGAAAGATAGATTAGTTAGAAAGAAAGATAACTTAGTTAGAAATAAAGAAAGATAGATTATTTAAAAAACAAAGAAAGATGGATTTGATAGAAAGAAAGATAGATTAGTTAGAAAAAAAGAAAGATAGATTAGTTAGAAAGAAAGAAAGATAAATTAGTTAGAAAGTAAGATAGATTAGTTAGAAAGAAAGATAGATTAGTTAGAAAGAAAGAAAGATAGATTAGTTAGAAAGATAGATAGATAAGTTAGAAAGAAAGAAAGAAAGATTAGTTAGAAAGAAAGATAGATTGGTTAGAAAGAAAGAAAGATTAGTTAGAAAGAAAGATAGATAGATTAGTTAGAAAGAAAAAAGATAGATTAGTTAGAAAGAAAGAAAGAAAGAAAGAAAGATTGGTTAGAAAGAAAGATAGATTAGTTAGAAAGATAGAAAGAAAGATAGATTAGTTAGAAAGAAAGAAACATAGATTAGTTAGAAAGAAAGAAAGAAAGATAGATTAGTTAGAAAGAAAGAAAGATTAGTTAGAAAGAAAGATAGATTAGTTAGAAAGAAAGATAGATTAGTTAGAAAGATAGATAGATAGATAGATTAGTTAGAAAGAAAGAAAGATAGATTAGTTAGAAAGAAAGATAGATAGATTAGTTAGAAAGAAAGATAGATTAGTTAGAAAGATAGATAGATAGATAGATAGATAGATTAGTTAGAAAGAAAGAAAGATAGATTAGTTAGAAAGAAAGATAGATAGATTAGTTAGAAAGAAAGATAGATTAGTTAGAAAGAAAGAAAGATAGATTAGTTAGAAAGAATGAAAAAAGAAAGAAAGAAAGAAAGATTGGTTAGAAAGAAAGATAGATTAGTTAGTAAGAAAGATATAAAGAAAGATGGATTAGTTAGAAAGAAAGAAACATAGATTAGTTAGAAAGAAAGAAAGAAAGAAAGATAGATTAGTTAGAAAGACTAGTTAGTTAGAAAGAAAGAGATAGATTAGTTAGAAAGAAAGATAGATAGATAGATAGATAGATTAGTTAGAAAGAAAGAAAGATAGATTAGTTAGAAAGAAAGAAAGATATATTAGTTAGAAAGAAAGATAGATAGATTAGTTAGAAAAAAAAGATAGATTAGTTAGAAAGAAAGAAAGATAGATTAGTTAGAAAGAAAGATAGATAGATTAGTTAGAAAGAAAGAAAGATTAGTTAGAAAGAAAGAAAGAATGATAGATTGGTTAGAAAGAAAGAAAGATAGATTAGTAAGAAAGAAAGAAAGGAATAAAGAACGATAGATTAGTTAGAAATAAAGATAAAGTAGTTAGAAAGAAAGATAGATAGATTAGTTAGAAAGAAAGATAGATAGATAGATTAGTTAGAAAGATAGATTATTTAGAAAGAAAGAAAGATAGATTAGTTAGAAAGAAAGAAAGATTAGTTAGAAAGAAAGAAAGATTAGTTAGAAAGAAAGATAGATAGATTAGTTAGAAAGAAAAAAAGAAAGAAAGAAAGAAAGAAAAATTGGTTAGAAAGAAAGATAGATTAGTTTGAAAGATAGAGATTAGTTAGAAAGAAAGAAAAGATTAGTTAGAATGAAAGAAAGATAGATAGATTAGTTAGAAAGAAAGAAAGATAGATAGATTAGTTAGAAAGAAAGAAAGATTAGTTAGAAAGAAAAAAGATAGATTAGTTAGAAAGAAAGAATAAAAGAAAGTAAGAAAGAAAGAATGAAAGATTGGTTAGAAAGAAAGAGATTAGTTAGAAAGATAGATAGATTAGTTAGAAAGAAAGAAAAGTTAGAATGAAAGAAAGATAGAGTAGTTAGAAAGAAAGAAAGATAGATAGATTAGTTAGAAAGAAAGATAGATTAGTTAGAAAGAAAGTAAGGTAGATTAGTTAGAAAGAAAGATAGATTAGTTAGAAAGAAGAAAGATAGATTAGTTAGAAGGAAAGAAAGATTAGTTAGAAAGAAAGAAAGATAGATCAGTTAGCAAGAAATAAATATTAGTTAGAAAGAAAGAAAGATTAGTTTGAAAGAAAGAAAGATTAGTTTGAAAGAAAGATAGATTAGTAAGAAAGAAAGAAATAAAGAAAGATTAGGTAGAAAGAAAGAAAGATTAGTTAGAAAGAAAGAAAGATAAGTTAGAAAGATAGATAGATAGATAGATAGATAGATAGATAGATAGATAGATAGATAGATAGATAGATAAAGTTCATTAGTACATATAGAATGGTAGTTTAATTGAATCTAGGGCTTCAGGGAGTTTAGATTTGAGTTTTTGTGTTGTTCACTACTGGGCCACCGTAGTCTTGGCTCAATTTGAACTGTTGCAATGAAAGTCAATGGGATTTTTATGATTTTTAATATTAATTTTTAAGAAATCTGAAAGTCAAATCAGTTTGAAAAGATATAGCACACCGAGTCAGAACAGTCTGAAGGTCTGACCCGAGTTTGGAGTTTGTAGAGTTAAAGCTCTAGGACGAGTTAGAGTCAGAATTTTTTGGGTAAGAAAAATAAGAAGAAGAAGAATAACTAGAAAAAGTTCGTCGAGACAAACTTTAAGTTGGCTTGTGAAAGTTTGGACCAATAAGTTTGAAGAAGTTTAAAGAAGTTTAAAGTTTAATTAGTTTATAGTTTAGTAAGAAAGAAAGAAAGATAGATTAGTTCAAAAGAAAGAAAGAAAAAAAGATTAGTAAGAAAGAAAGAAAGATAGATTAGTTAGAAAGAAAGAAAGAAAGAAAGAAAGAAAGATAGATAGATTAGTTAGAAAGAAAGATAGATTAGTAAGAAATAAAGAAAGAAAGAAATATAGATAAGTTAGAAAGAAAGAAAGATATATTAGTTAGAAAAAAGGAAAGAAAAAAAGATTAGTAAGAAAGAAAGAAAGATAGATTAGTTAGAAAGAAAAAAGGAAAGAAAGATAGATTAGTAAGAAAGAAAGAAAGAAAGATAAATTAGTAAGAAAGAAAAAAGATTGATTAGTAAGAAAGATAGAAAGATAGATAGATTAGTTAGAAAGAAAGAAAAAAAGATTAGTGAGAAAGAAAGATAGATTAGTTAGAAAGAAAGAAAGAAAGAGATTAGTTAGAAAGAAAAAGAAAGATAGATTAGTTAGAAAGAAAGAAAGATAGATTAGTTAGAAAGAAAGAAAGAAAGAAAGAAAGTTAATTAAAAAGAAAGAAAGAAAGATAGATTAGGTAGAAAGAAAGATAGAAAGATAGATAGATTAGTTAGAAAGAAAGAAAGAAAGATAGATAGATTAGTTAGAAAGAAAGAAAAAAAGATTAGTTAGAAAGAAAGAAAGAAAGATAGATTAGTTAGAAAAAAAGAAAGAAAAAAGATTAGTAAGAAAGAAAGAAAGATAGATTAGTTAGAAAGAAAAAAGGAAAGAAAGATAGATTAGTAAGAAAGAAAGAAAGAAAGATAAATTAGTAAGAAAGAAAGAAAGATTGATTAGTAAGAAAGATAGAAAGATAGATAGATTAGTTAGAAAGAAAGAAAGAAAAAAAGATTAGTGAGAAAGAAAGATAGATTAGTTATAAAGAAAGAAAGAAAGAGATTAGTTAGAAAGAAAAAGAAAGATAGATTAGTTAGAAAGAAAGAAAGATAGATTAGTTATAAAGAAAGAAAGAAAGAAAGAAAGTTAATTAAAAAGAAAGAAAGATAGATTAGGTAGAAAGAAAGATAGAAAGATAGATAGATTAGTTATAAAGAAAGAAAGAAAGTTAATTAAAAAGAAAGAAAGAAAGATTAGTTAGAAAGATAGATTAGTTAGAAAGAAAGAAAGAAAAAAAGATGAGTAAGAAAGAAAGATAGATTAGTTAGAAAGAATGAAAGAAAGAATGAAAGAAAGAAAGAAAGAAAGAAAGAAAGAAAGAAATATAGATAAGTTAGAAAGAAAGAAAGATAGATTAGTTAGAAAGAAAGAAAAAAAGATTAGTTAGAAAGAAAGAAAGAAAGATAGATTAGTTAGAAAAAAAGAAAGAAAAAAAGATTAGTAAGAAAGAAAGAAAGATAGATTAGTTAGAAAGAAAAAAGGAAAGAAAGATAGATTAGTAAGAAAGAAAGAAAGAAAGATAGATTAGTGAGAAAGATAGATTAGTTAGAAAGAAAGAAAGAAAAAAAGATTAGTGAGAAAGAAAGATAGATTAGTTAGAAAGAAAGAAAGAAAGAAAGAGATTAGTTAGAAAGAAAAAGAAAGATAGATTAGTTAGAAAGAAAGAAAGATAGATAGTTTAGTTAGAAAGAAAGAAAAATAGATTTGTTAGAATAAAAGATAGATTAGTTAAAAAGAAAGAAAGATAGATAGATTAGTTAGAAAGAAAAAAGATAGATTAGTTAGAAAGAAAGAAAGAGATTTGTTAGAATGAAGGAAAGATAGATTAGTTGGAAAGAAAGAAAGATAGATAGATTAGTTAGAAAGAAAGATAGATTAGTCAAAACGAAAAGATGGATTAGTTAGAAAGAAAGAAAAATAGATTTGTTAGCATAAAAGATAGATTAGTTAAAAAGAAAGAAAGATAGATAGATTAGTTAGAAAGAAAGTTAGATTAGTTAGAAAGAAAGAAAGATAGATTAGAAAGAAAGATAGATAGATAGATTAGTTAGAAAGAAAGATAAATAGATTAGTTAGAAAGAAAGAAAGAAAGATAGATTAGTTAGTTAGAAAGAAAGTTAGATTAGTTAGAAAGAAAGATAGATTAGTTAGAATGAAAGAAAGATAGAGTAGTTAAAAAGAAAGAAAGATAGATTAGTTAGCAAGAAAGATAGATTAGTTAGAATGAAAGAAAGATAGAGTAGTTAGAAAGAAAGAAAGATTAGTTAGAAAGAAAGATAGATTAGTTAGAAAGAAAGATAGATAGATTAGTTAGAAAGAAAGATAGATTAGTTAGAATGAAAGAAAGATAGAGTAGTTAGAAAGAAAGAAAGATAGATTAGTTAGAAAGATAGATTAGTTAGAATGAAAGAAAGATAGAGTAGTTAAAAAGAAAGAAAGATAGATTAGTTAGCAAGAAAGATAGATTAGTTAGAATGAAAGAAAGATAGAGTAGTTAGAAAGAAAGAAAGATTAGTTAGAAAGAAAGATAGATTAGTTAGAAAGAAAGATAGATAGATTAGTTAGAAAGAAAGATAGATTAGTTAGAATGAAAGAAAGATAGAGTAGTTAGAAAGAAAGAAAGATAGATTAGTTAGAAAGAAAGTTCGATTAGTTAGAAAGAAAGAAAGAAAAAAGAAAGAAAAGAAAAAAGATTAATTAGAAAGAAAGGTAAGAAAGAAAGAAAGATTAGTTGGAAAGAAATAAAGATTAGTAAGAAAGAAAAAAAGATTAGTTAGAAAGAAAGAAAGAAAGAAAGAAAGAAAGAAAGAAAGAAAAAAGATTAGTGAGAAAGAAAGATAGATTAGTTAGAGAGAAAGAAAGATGGATTAGTTAGAAAGAAAGAAAAAAAGATTAGTAAGAAAGAAAGAAAGATAGATTAGTTAGAAAGAAAAAAGGAAAGAAAGATAGATTAGTAAGAAAGAAAGGAAGAAAGATAGATTAGTGAGATAGATAGATTAGTTAGAAAGAAAGAAAGAAAAAAGATTAGTGAGAAAGAAAGATAGATTAGTTAGAAAGAAAGAGATTAGTTAGAAAGAAAAAGAAAGATAGATGAGTTAGAAAGAAAGAAAGATAGATTAGTTAGAAAGAAAGAAAGAAAGAAAGAAAGTTAATTAAAAAGAAAAAAAGAAATATAGATTAGGTAGAAAGAAAGATAGATAGATTAGTTAGAAAGAAAGAAAGTTAATTAAAAAGAAAGAAAGAAAGATTAGTTAGAAGGATAGATTAGTTAGAAAGAAAGAAAGAAAGAAAAAAAGATTAGTAAGAAAGAAAGATAGATTAGTTAGTTAGAAAGAAAGAAAGAAAGAAAGAAAGAAAGAAATATAGATAAGTTAGAAAGAAAGAAAGATAGATTAGTTAGAAAGAAAGAAAAAAAAGATTAGTTAGAAAGAAAGAATGAAAGATAGATAGATTAGTTAGAAAAAAAGAAAGAAAAAAAGATTAGTAAGAAAGAAAGAAAGATAGATTAGTTAGAAAGAAAAAAGGAAAGAAAGATATATTAGAAAGAAAGAAAGAAAGATTAGTTAGAAAGAAAGAAAGATAGATTAGTTACAAAGAAAAAGAAAGATAGATTAGTTAGAAAGAAAGAAAGATAGATTGGTTAGAAAGAAAGAAAGAAAGAAAGTTAATTAAAAAGAAAGAAAGAAAGAAAGATTAGTTAGAAAGATAGATTAGTTAGAAAGAAAGAAAGAAAAAAATATTAGTAAGAAAGAAAGATAGATTAGTTAGAAAGAAAGAAAGAAAGATAGATTAGTAAGAAAGAAAGAAAGATTAGTTAGAAAGAAAGAAAGATTAGTTAGAAAGAAAAAGAAAGATAGATCAGTTAGAAAGAAAGAAAGATAGATTAGTTAGAAAGAAAGAAAGAAAGAAAGTTAATTAAAAAGAAAGAAAGTAAGATAGATTAGTTAGAAAGAAAGAAAGATAGATTAGAAAGAAAGAAAGATAGATTAGTTAGAAAGAAAGATAGATTAGTTAGAAAGAAAGATAAATTAGTTAGAAAGAAAGATAGATTAGTTAAAAAACAAAGAAAGAGATTTGTTAGAAAGAAAGATAGATTAGTTAGAAAGATAGATTAGTTAGAAAGAAAGATAGATTAGTTAGAAAGAAAAATAACTTAGTTAGAAATAAAGATAGATTATTTAAAAAACAAAGAAAGATGGATTTGATAGAAAGATAGATTAGCTAGAAAGATAGATTAGTTAGAAAAAAAGAAAGATAGATTAGTTAGAAAGAAAGAAAGATAAATTAGTTAGAAAGTAAGATAGATTAGTTAGAAAGAAAGATAGATTAGTTAGAAAGAAAGAAAGATAGATTAGTTAGAAAGATAGATAGATTAGTTAGAAAGAAAAAAGATAGATTAGTTAGAAAGAAAGAAAGTAAGAAAGAAAGAAAGAAAGATTGGTTAGAAAGAAAGATAGATTAGTTAGAAAGATAGAAAGAAAGATAGATTAGTTAGAAAGAAAGAAACATAGATTAGTTAGAAAGAAAGAAAGAAAGAAAGATAGATTAGTTAGAAAGAAAGAAAGATTAGTTAGTTAGAAAGAAAGATAGATTAGTTAGAAAGAAAGATAGATTAGTTAGAAAGATAGATAGATATATAGATTAGTTAGAAAGAAAGAAAGATAGATTAGTTAGAAAGAAAGATAGATTAGTTAGAAAGAAAGATAGATTAGTTAGAAAGATAGATAGATAGATAGATTAGTTAGAAAGAAAGAAAGATAGATTAGTTAGAAAGAAAGATAGATAGATTAGTTAGAAAGAAAGATAGATTAGTTAGAAAGAAAGAAAGATAGATTAGTTAGAAAGAATGAAAAAAGAAAGAAAGAAAGAAAGATTGGTTAGAAAGAAAGATAGATTAGTTAGTAAGAAAGATATAAAGAAAGATGGATTAGTTAGAAAGAAAGAAATATAGATTAGTTAGAAAGAAAGAAAGAAAGAAAGATACATTAGTTAGAAAGACTAGTTAGTTAGAAAGAAAGAGATAGATTAGTTAGAAAGAAAGATAGATAGATAGATAGATTAGTTAGAAAGAAAGAAAGATAGATTAGTTAGAAAGAAAGAAAGATATATTAGTTAGAAAGAAAGATAGATAGATTAGTTAGAAAAAAAAGATAGATTAGTTAGAAAGAAAGAAAGATAGATTAGTTAGAAAGAAAGATAGATAGATTAGTTAGAAAGAAAGAAAGATTAGTTAGAAAGAAAGAAAGAATGATAGATTGGTTAGAAAGAAAGAAAGATAGATTAGTAAGAAAGAAAGAAAGGAATAAAGAACGATAGATTAGTTAGAAATAAAGATAAAGTAGTTAGAAAGAAAGATAGATAGATTAGTTAGAAAGAAAGATAGATAGATAGATTAGTTAGAAAGAAAGATAGATTATTTAGAAAGAAAGAAAGATAGATTAGTTAGAAAGAAAGAAAGATTAGTTAGAAAGAAAGAAAGATTAGTTAGAAAGAAAGATAGATAGATTAGTTAGAAAGAAAAAAAGAAAGAAAGAAAGAAAGAAAGAAAAATTGGTTAGAAAGAAAGATAGATTAGTTTGAAAGATAGAGATTAGTTAGAAAGAAAAGATTAGTTAGAATGAAAGAAAGATAGATAGATTAGTTAGAAAGAAAGAAAGATAGATAGATTAGTTAGAAAGAAAGAAAGATTAGTTAGAAAGAAAAAAGATAGATTAGTTAGAAAGAAAGAATAAAAGAAAGTAAGAAAGAAAGAATGAAAGATTGGTTAGAAAGAAAGAGATTAGTTAGAAAGATAGATAGATTAGTTAGAAAGAAAGAAAAGTTAGAATGAAAGAAAGATAGAGTAGTTAGAAAGAAAGAAAGATAGATAGATTAGTTAGAAAGAAAGATAGATTAGTTAGAAAGAAAGTAAGGTAGATTAGTTAGAAAGAAAGATAGATTAGTTAGAAAGAAAGAAAGATTAGTTAGAAAGAAAGAAAGATAGATCAGTTAGCAAGAAAGAAATATTAGTTAGAAAGAAAGAAAGATTAGTTTGAAAGAAAGAAAGATTAGTTTGAAAGAAAGATAGATTAGTAAGAAAAAGAAATAAAGAAAGATTAGGTAGAAAGAAAGAAAGATTAGTTAGAAAGAAAGAAAGATAAGTTAGAAAGATAGATAGATAGATAGATAGATATATAGATATATAGATAGATAGATAGATAGATAGATAGATAGATAGATAGATAGATAAAGTTCATTAGTACATATAGAATGGTAGTTTAATTGAATCTAGGGCTTCAGGGAGTTTAGATTTGAGTTTTTGTGTTGTTCACTACTGGGCCACCGTAGTCTTGGCTCAATTTGAACTGTTGCAATGAAAGTCAATGGGATTTTTATGATTTTTAATATTAATTTTTAAGAAATCTGAAAGTCAAATCAGTTTGAAAAGATATAGCACACCGAGTCAGAACAGTCTGAAGGTCTGACCCGAGTTTGGAGTTTGTAGAGTTAAAGCTCTAGGACGAGTTAGAGTCAGAATTTTTTGGGTAAGAAAAATAAGAAGAAGAAGAAGAAGAAGAATAATAATAAGTTTAAATAGGATTTCAGTAAGTTGGCTTTTCCAAGCCAACTTAACTAGAAAAAGTTCGTCGAGACAAACTTTAAGTTGGCTTGTGAAAGTTTGGACCAATAAGTTTGAAGAAGTTTAAAGTTTAAATTAGTTTAAAGTTTAATTAGTTTATAGTTCAGTAAGAAAGAAAGAAAGATAGATTAGTTAGAAAGAAAGAAAGAAAAAAAGATTAGTAAGAAAGAAAGAAAGATAGATTAGTTAGAAAGAAAGAAAGAAAGAAAGAAAGAAAGATAGATTAGTTAGAAATAAAAAATAAAAAAAGATTAGTAAGAAAGAAAGATAGATTAGTTAGAAAGAAAGAAAGATAGATTAGTAAGAAAGAAAGAAAGATAGATTAGTAAGAAAGAAAGAAAGAAAAAAAAATAGTAAGAAAGAAAGAAAGATAGATTAGTAAGAAAGAGAAAGAAAGATAGATTAGTTAGAAATAAAAAAATAAAAAAAGATTAGTAAGAAAGAAAGATAGATTAGTTAGAAAGAAAGAAGGAAAGAAAGATAGATTAGTAAGAAAGAAAAAAAGATACATTAGTAAGAGAAAGATTGATTAGTAAGAAAGATAGATAGATTAGTTAGAAAGAGAGAAAAAAGATTAGTAAGAAAGAAAGATAGATTAGTAAGAAAGAAAGAAAGATAGATTAGTTAGAAAGAAAGAAAGATAGATTAGTAAGAAAGAAAGAAAGATTAGTAAGAAAGAAAGAAAGAAAAAGATTAGTAAGAAAGAAAGAAAGATAGATTAGTTAGAAAGAAAGAAAAAAGATTAGTAAGAAAGAAAGAAAAAAAGATTAGTAAGAAAGAAAGATAGATTAGTTAGAAAGAAAGAAAGAAAAAAGATTAGTAAGAAAGAAAGAAAAAAAGATTAGTAAGAAAGAAAGAAAGATAGATTAGTAAGAAAGAAAGAAAGAAAAAAAGATTAGCAAGAAAGAAAGAAAGAAAGATAGATTAGTTAGAAAGAAAGAAAAAAAGATTAGTAAGAAAGAAAGAAAGAAAGAAAAAAAGATTAGTAAGAAAGAAAGATAGATTAGTTAGAAAGAAAGAAAAAAGATTAGTAAGAAAGAAAGAAAGATAGATTAGTAAGAAAGAAAGAAAGAAAAAAGATTAGCAAGAAAGAAAGAAAGAAAGATAGATTAGTTAGAAAGAAAGAAAAAAAAGATTAGTAAGAAAGAAAGAAAGAAAGAAAGAAAAAAAGATTAGTAAGAAAGAAAGATAGATTAGTTAGAAAGAAAGAAAGAAAAAAGATTAGTAAGAAAGAAAGAAAAAAAGATTAGTAAGAAAGAAAGAAAGATAGATTAGTAAGAAAGAAAGAAAGAAAAAAAGATTAGCAAGAATGAAAGAAAGAAAGAAAGATAGATTAGTTAGAAAGAAAGAATAAAAAGATTAGTAAGAAAGAAAGAAAGAAAGAAAAAAAGATTAGTAAGAAAGAAAGATAGATTAGTTAGAAAGAAAGAAAGAAAAAAGATTAGTAAGAAAGAAAGAAAAAAAGATTAGTAAGAAAGAAAGAAAGATAGATTAGTAAGAAAGAAAGAAAGAAAAAAAGATTAGTAAGAAAGAAAGAAAGATAGATTAGTAAGAAAGAAAGATAGAAAAAAAGATTAGTAAGAAAGAAAGAAAGATAGATTAGTAAGACAGAAAGAAAGAAAAAAAGATTAGTAAGAATGAAAGAAAGATAGATTAGTAAGAAAGAAAGAAAGATAGATTAGTAAGAAAGAAAGAAAGAAAAAAAGATTAGTAAGAATGAAAGAAAGATAGATTAGTAAGAAAGAAAGAAAGATAGATTAGTAAGAAAGAAAGAAAGAAAAAAAGATTAGTAAGAAAGAAAGAAAGATAGATTAGTAAGAAAGAAAGAAAGAAAAAAGATTAGCAAGAAAGAAAGAAAGAAAGATAGATTAGTTAGAAAGAAAGATAGATAGATTAGTTAGAAAGAAAGATAGATTAGTTAGAATGAAAGAAAGATAGAGTAGTTAGAAAGAAAGAAAGATAGATTAGTTAGAAAGAAAGTTCGATTAGTTAGAAAGAAAGAAAGATAGATTAGAAAGAAAGATAGATAGATAGATAGATTAGTTAGAAAGAAAGATAAATAGATTTGTTAGAAAGAAAGAAAGAAAGATAGATTAGTTAGTTAGAAAGAAAGTTAGATTAGTTAGAAAGAAAGATAGATTAGTTAGAATGAAAGAAAGATAGAGTAGTTAGAAAGAAAGAAAGATAGATTAGTTAGAAAGAAAGATAGATAAGTTAGAAAGAAAGATATATAGATTAGTTAGAAAGAAAGATAGATTAGTTAGAAAGAAAGATAGATTAGTTAGAATGAAAGAAAGATAGAGTAGTTAGAAAGAAAGAAAGATTAGTTAGAAAGAAAGATAGATTAGTTAGAAAGAAAGATAGATTAGTTAGAAAGAAAGATAGATTAGTTAGAAAGAAAGAAAGAAAAAAGATTAGTAAGAAAGAAAGAAAAAAAGATTAGTAAGAAAGAAAGAAAGATAGATTAGTAAGAAAGAAAGAAAGAAAGAAAGATTAGCAAGAAAGAAAGAAAGAAAGATAGATTAGTTAGAAAGAAAGAAAAAAAAGATTAGTAAGAAAGAAAGAAAAAAAGATTAGTAAGAAAGAAAGATAGATTAGTTAGAAAGAAAGAAAAAAGATTAGTAAGAAAGAAAGAAAGATAGATTAGTAAGAAAGAAAGAAAGAAAAAAGATTAGCAAGAAAGAAAGAAAGAAAGAAAGATAGATTAGTTAGAAAGAAAGAAAAAAAAGATTAGTAAGAAAGAAAGAAAGAAAGAAAAAAAGATTAGTAAGAAAGAAAGATAGATTAGTTAGAAAGAAAGAAAGAAAAAAGATTAGTAAGAAAGAAAGAAAAAAAGATTAGTAAGAAAGAAAGAAAGATAGATTAGTAAGAAAGAAAGAAAGAAAAAAGATTAGCAAGAAAGAAAGAAAGAAAGAAAGATAGATTAGTTAGAAAGAAAGAAAAAAAAGATTAGTAAGAAAGAAAGAAAGAAAGAAAGAAAAAAAGATTAATAAGAAAGAAAGATAGATTAGTTAGAAAGAAAGAAAGAAAAAAGATTAGTAAGAAAGAAAGAAAAAAAGATTAGTAAGAAAGAAAGAAAGATAGATTAGTAAGAAAGAAAGAAAGAAAAAAAGATTAGTAAGAAAGAAAGAAAGATAGATTAGTTAGAAAGAAAGAAAGAAAAAAAGATTAGTAAGAAAGAAAGATAGATTAGTAAGAAAGAAAGATAGAAAAAAAGATTAGTAAGAAATAAAGAAAGATAGATTAGTAAGACAGAAAGAAAGAAAAAAAGATTAGTAAGAATGAAAGAAAGATAGATTAGTAAGAAAGAAAGAAAGATAGATTAGTAAGAAAGAAAGAAAGAAAAAAAGATTAGTAAGAATGAAAGAAAGATAGATTAGTAAGAAAGAAAGAAAGATAGATTAGTAAGAAAGAAAGAAAGAAAAAAAGATTAGTAAGAAAGAAAGAAAGATAGATTAGTAAGAAAGAAAGAAAGAAAAAAGATTAGCAAGAAAGAAAGAAAGAAAGATAGATTAGTTAGAAAGAAAGATAGATAGATTAGTTAGAAAGAAAGATAGATTAGTTAGAATGAAAGAAAGATAGAGTAGTTAGAAAGAAAGAAAGATAGATTAGTTAGAAAGAAAGTTCGATTAGTTAGAAAGAAAGAAAGATAGATTAGAAAGAAAGATAGATAGATAGATAGATTAGTTAGAAAGAAAGATAAATAGATTTGTTAGAAAGAAAGAAAGATAGATTAGTTAGTTAGAAAGAAAGTTAGATTAGTTAGAAAGAAAGATAGATTAGTTAGAATGAAAGAAAGATAGAGTAGTTAGAAAGAAAGAAAGATAGATTAGTTAGAAAGAAAGATAGATAAGTTAGAAAGAAAGATATATAGATTAGTTAGAAAGAAAGATAGATTAGTTAGAAAGAAAGATAGATTAGTTAGAATGAAAGAAAGATAGAGTAGTTAGAAAGAAAGAAAGATTAGTTAGAAAGAAAGATAGATTAGTTAGAAAGAAAGATAGATTAGTTAGAAAGAAAGATAGATTAGTTAGAAAGAAAGATAGATTAGTTAGAATGAAAGAAAGATAGAGTAGTTAGAAAGAAAGAAAGATAGATTAGTTAGAAAGAAAGATAGATTAGTTAGAATGAAAGAAAGATAGAGTAGTTAGAAAGAAAAAAGATAGATCAGTTAGAAAGAAAGATAGATTAGTTAGAAAGAAAAAAGATAGATTAGTTAGAATGAAAGAAAAAATAGATTAGTTAGAAAGAAAGAAAGAAAGAGATGTATAGATAGAAAGAGAGATAGATAGTTGAAAGAGATAGATGGATAGATAGATAGATAGATAGATAGATAGATAGATAGATAGATAGATAGATAGATAGATAGATAGATAATAAGTTTATTAGTACATATAGAATGGTAGTTTAATTGAGTCTAGGGCTTCAGGGAGTTTAGATTTGAGTTTATTTGGTGTCCACTGCTGGGCCACCGTAGTCTTGGCTCAATTTGAACTGTTGCAATGAAAGTCAATGGGATTTTTATGATTTTTCATATTAATTTTTAAGAAATCTGAAAGTCAAATCAGTTTGAAAAGATATAGCACGCCGAGTCAGAACAGTCTGAAGGTCTGACCCGAGTTTGGAGTTTGTAGAGTTAAAGCTCTAGGACGAGTTAGAGTCAGAATTTTTTGGGTAAGAAAAATAAGAAGAAGAAGAATAACTAGAAAAAGTTCGTCGAGACAAACTTTAAGTTGGCTTGTGAAAGTTTGGACCAATAAGTTTGAAGAAGTTTAAAGTTTAAATTAGTTTAAAGTTTAATTAGTTTATAGTTCAGTAAGAAAGAAAGAAAGATAGATTAGTTAGAAAGAAAGATAAAAAAAAGATTAGTAAGAAAGAAAGAAAGATAGATTAGTTAGAAAGAAAGAAAGAAAGAAAGATAGATTAGTTAGAAATAAAAAAATAAAAAAAGATTAGTAAGAAAGAAAGATAGATTAGTTAGAAAGAAAGAAAGATAGATTAGTAAGAAAGAAAGAAAGATAGATTAGTAAGAAAGAAAGAAAGAAAAAAATAGTAAGAAAGAAAGAAAGATAGATTAGTAAGAAAGAGAAAGAAAGATAGATTAGTTAGAAATAAAAAAATAAAAAAAGATTAGTAAGAAAGAAAGATAGATTAGTTAGAAAGAAAGAAGGAAAGAAAGATAGATTAGTAAGAAAGAAAAAAAGATAGATTAGTAAGAGAAAGATTGATTAGTAAGAAAGATAGATAGATTAGTTAGACAGAGAGAAAAAAGATTAGTAAGAAAGAAAGATAGATTAGTAAGAAAGAAAGAAAGATAGATTAGTTAGAAAGAAAGAAAGATAGATTAGTAAGAAAGAAAGATAGATTAGTAAGAAAGAAAGAAAGAAAAAGATTAGTAAGAAAGAAAGAAAGATAGATTAGTTAGAAAGAAAGAAAAAAGATTAGTAAGAAAGAAAGAAAGATTAGTAAGAAAGAAAGATAGATTAGTTAGAAAGAAAGAAAGAAAAAAGATTAGTAAGAAAGAAAGAAAAAAAGATTAGTAAGAAAGAAAGAAAGATAGATTAGTAAGAAAGAAAGAAAGAAAAAAAGATTAGCAAGAAAGAAAGAAAGAAAGATAGATTAGTTAGAAAGAAAGAAAAAAAAGATTAGTAAGAAAGAAAGAAAGAAAGAAAAAAAGATTAGTAAGAAAGAAAGATAGATTAGTTAGAAAGAAAGAAAAAAAAGATTAGTAAGAAAGAAAGAAAGAAAAAAAGATTAGTAAGAAAGAAAGATAGATTAGTTAGAAAGAAAGAAAAAAGATTAGTAAGAAAGAAAGAAAAAAAGATTAGTAAGAAAGAAAGAAAGATAGATTAGTTAGAAAGAAAGAAAGAAAAAAAGATTAGCAAGAAAGAAAGAAAGAAAGATAGATTAGTTAGAAAGAAAGAAAAAAAAGATTAGTAAGAAAGAAAGAAAGAAAGAAAAAAAGATTAGTAAGAAAGAAAGAAAAAAAGATTAGTAAGAAAGAAAGATAGATTAGTAAGAAAGAAAGAAAGAAAAAAAGATTAGCAAGAAAGAAAGAAAGATAGATTAGTTAGAAAGAAAGAAAAAAAAGATTAGTAAGAAAGAAAGAAAGAAAAAAAGATTAGTAAGAAAGAAAGATAGATTAGTTAAAAAGAAAGAAAGAAAAAAGATTAGTAAGAAAGAAAGAAAAAAGATTAGCAAGAAAGAAAGAAAGAAAGATAGATTAGTTAGAAAGAAAGAAAAAAAAGATTAGTAAGAAAGAAAGAAAGAAAGAAAAAAAGATTAGTAAGAAAGAAAGATAGATTAGTTAGAAAGAAAGAAAAAAGATTAGTAAGAAAGAAAGAAAAAAAGATTAGTAAGAAAGAAAGAAAGATAGATTAGTAAGAAAGAAAGAAAAAAAGATTAGTAAGAAAGAAAGAAGGATAGATTAGTAAGAAAGAAAGAAAGAAAAAAGATTAGCAAGAAAGAAAGAAAGAAAGATAGATTAGTTAGAAAGAAAGAAAAAAAAGATTAGTTAGAAAGAAAGAAAGAAAGAAAAAAAGATTAGTAAGAAAGAAAGAAAGAAAGAAAAAAAGATTAGTAAGAAAGAAAGATAGATTAGTTAGAAAGAAAGAAAAAAGATTAGTAAGAAAGAAAGAAAAAAAGATTAGTAAGAAAGAAAGATAGATTAGTAAGAAAGAAAGAAAAAAGATTAGAAAGAAAGAAAGATAGATTAGTAAGAAAGAAAGAAAGAAAAAAAGATTAGCAAGAAAGAAAGAAAGATAGATTAGTTAGAAAGAAAGAAAAAAAAGATTAGTAAGAAAGAAAGAAAGATAGATTAGTAAGAAAGAAAGATAGATTAGTTAGAAAGAAAGAAAGAAAAAAGATTAGTAAGAAAGAAAGAAAAAAAGATTAGTAAGAAAGAAAGAAAGAAAACAAGATTAGTAAGAAAGAAAGAAAGATAGATTAGTTAGAAAGAAAGAAAGAAAAAAAGATTAGTAAGAAAGAAAGATAGATTAGTAAGAAAGAAAGATAGAAAAAAAGATTAGTAAGAAAGAAAGAAAGATAGATTAGTAAGACAGAAAGAAAGAAAAAAAGATTAGTAAGAATGAAAGAAAGATAGATTAGTAAGAAAGAAAGAAAGATAGATTAGTAAGAAAGAAAGAAAGAAAAAAAGATTAGTAAGAATGAAAGAAAGATAGATTAGTAAGAAAGAAAGAAAGATAGATTAGTAAGAAAGAAAGAAAGAAAAAGATTAGTAAGAAAGAAAGAAAGATAGATTAGTAAGAAAGAAAGAAAGAAAAAAGATTAGCAAGAAAGAAAGAAAGAAAGATAGATTAGTTAGAAAGAAAGATAGATAGATTAGTTAGAAAGAAAGATAGATTAGTTAGAATGAAAGAAAGATAGAGTAGTTAGAAAGAAAGAAAGATAGATTAGTTAGAAAGAAAGAGATTAGTTAGAAAGAAAGAAAGAGATTAGTTAGAAAGAAAGAGATTAGTTAGAAAGAAAGATAGATAGATTAGTTAGAAAGAAAGAGATTAGTTAGAAAGAAAGATAGATAGATTATTTAGAAAGAAACATAGATAGATTAGTTAGAAAGAAAGATAGATTAGTTAGAAAGAAACATAGATAGATTAGTTAGAAAGAAATAAAGAAATAAAGATAGATTAGTTTGAAAGAAATAAAGAAAGATAGATTAGTTAGAAAGAAAAAAAGATAGATTAGTTAGAAAGAAATAAAGAAATAAAGATAGATTAGTTAGAAAGAAAGAAAGATAGATTAGTTAGAAAGAAAGAAAGATAGATTAGTTA
>JAULUF010000010.1:30937500-30940000 GCA_031834385.1 Semotilus atromaculatus | reverse complement strand
AGAAAGAAAGAAAGATAGATTAGTTAGAAAGAAAAAGAAAGATAGATCAGTTAGAAAGAAAGAAAGATAGATTAGTTAGAAAGAAAGAAAGAAAGAAAGTTAATTAAAAAGAAAGAAAGTAAGATAGATTAGTTAGAAAGAAAGAAAGATAGATTAGAAAGAAAGAAAGATAGATTAGTTAGAAAGAAAGATAGATTAGTTAGAAAGAAAGATAAATTAGTTAGAAAGAAAGATAGATTACTTAAAAAACAAAGAAAGAGATTTGTTAGAAAGAAAGATAGATTAGTTAGAAAGATAGATTAGTTAGAAAGAAAGATAGATTAGTTAGAAAGAAAGATAACTTAGTTAGAAATAAAGAAAGATAGATTATTTAAAAAACAAAGAAAGATGGATTTGATAGAAAGAAAGATAGATTAGCTAGAAAGATAGATTAGTTAGAAAAAAAGAAAGATAGATTAGTTAGAAAGAAAGAAAGATAAATTAGTTAGAAAGTAAGATAGATTAGTTAGAAAGAAAGATAGATTAGTTAGAAAGAAAGAAAGATAGATTAGTTAGAAAGATAGATAGATAAGTTAGAAAGAAAGAAAGATTAGTTAGAAAGAAAGAAAGATAGATCGGTTAGAAAGAAAGAAAGATTAGTTAGAAAGAAAGATAGATTAGTTAGAAAGAAAAAAGATAGATTAGTTAGAAAGAAAGAAAGTAAGAAAGAAAGAAAGAAAGATTGGTTAGAAAGAAAGATAGATTAGTTAGAAAGATAGAAAGAAAGATAGATTAGTTAGAAAGAAAGAAACATAGATTAGTTAGAAAGAAAGAAAGAAAGATAGATTAGTTAGAAAGAAAGAAAGATTAGTTAGTTAGAAAGAAAGAAAGATAGATTAGTTAGAAAGAAAGATAGATTAGTTAGAAAGATAGATAGATAGATAGATAGATAGATTAGTTAGAAAGAAAGAAAGATAGATTAGTTAGAAAGAAAGATAGATAGATTAGTTAGAAAGAAAGATAGATTAGTTAGAAAGAAAGATAGATTAGTTAGAAAGATAGATAGATAGATTAGTTAGAAAGAAAGAAAGATAGATTAGTTAGAAAGAAAGATAGATAGATTAGTTAGAAAGAAAGATAGATTAGTTAGAAAGAAAGAAAGATAGATTAGTTAGAAAGAATGAAAAAAGAAAGAAAGAAAGAAAGATTGGTTAGAAAGAAAGATAGATTAGTTAGTAAGAAAGATATAAAGAAAGATGGATTAGTTAGAAAGAAAGAAACATAGATTAGTTAGAAAGAAAGAAAGAAAGAAAGATAGATTAGTTAGAAAGACTAGTTAGTTAGAAAGAAAGAGATAGATTAGTTAGAAAGAAAGATAGATAGATAGATAGATTAGTTAGAAAGAAAGAAAGATAGATTAGTTAGAAAGAAAGAAAGATATATTAGTTAGAAAGAAAGATAGATAGATTAGTTAGAAAAAAAGATAGATTAGTTAGAAAGAAAGAAAGATAGATTAGTTAGAAAGAAAGATAGATAGATTAGTTAGAAAGAAAGAAAGATTAGTTAGAAAGAAAGAAAGAATGATAGATTGGTTAGAAAGAAAGAAAGATAGATTAGTAAGAAAGAAAGAAAGGAATAAAGAACGATAGATTAGTTAGAAATAAAGATAAAGTAGTTAGAAAGAAAGATAGATAGATTAGTTAGAAAGAAAGATAGATAGATAGATTAGTTAGAAAGAAAGATAGATTATTTAGAAAGAAAGAAAGATAGATTAGTTAGAAAGAAAGATTAGTTAGAAAGAAAGAAAGATTAGTTAGAAAGAAAGATAGATAGATTAGTTAGAAAGAAAAAAGAAAGAAAGAAAGAAAGAAAGAAAAATTGGTTAGAAAGAAAGATAGATTAGTTTGAAAGATAGAGATTAGTTAGAAAGAAAGAAAAGATTAGTTAGAATGAAAGAAAGATAGATAGATTAGTTAGAAAGAAAGAAAGATAGATAGATTAGTTAGAAAGAAAGAAAGATTAGTTAGAAAGAAAAAAGATAGATTAGTTAGAAAGAAAGAATAAAAGAAAGTAAGAAAGAAAGAATGAAAGATTGGTTAGAAAGAAAGAGATTAGTTAGAAAGATAGATAGATTAGTTAGAAAGAAAGAAAAGTTAGAATGAAAGAAAGATAGAGTAGTTAGAAAGAAAGAAAGATAGATAGATTAGTTAGAAAGAAAGATAGATTAGTTAGAAAGAAAGTAAGGTAGATTAGTTAGAAAGAAAGATAGATTAGTTAGAAAGAAGAAAGATAGATTAGTTAGAAAGAAAGAAAGATTAGTTAGAAAGAAAGAAAGATAGATCAGTTAGCAAGAAAGAAATATTAGTAAGAAAGAAAGAAAGATTAGTTTGAAAGAAAGAAAGATTAGTTTGAAAGAAAGATAGATTAGTAAGAAAGAAAGAAATAAAGAAAGATTAGGTAGAAAGAAAGAAAGATTAGTTAGAAAGAAAGAAAGATAAGTTAGAAAGATAGATAGATAGAT
>JAULUF010000010.1:28240000-28317500 GCA_031834385.1 Semotilus atromaculatus | reverse complement strand
CAGTGACAGACATTCAGAGTGCAAATGAAATTAATGAGTGTGACAATAATTAAAAATTTACAGATTTTGACAGTGAAGACTGCAAAAAATGTTTTT
Source organism: Semotilus atromaculatus (assembly GCA_031834385.1). Lineage (NCBI taxonomy): Eukaryota > Metazoa > Chordata > Actinopteri > Cypriniformes > Leuciscidae > Semotilus > Semotilus atromaculatus. The sequence goes on along the minus strand of JAULUF010000010.1, from coordinate 28,317,404 downwards.
CTAGATAAGATGCATAAGGACAATTATTCATATTTTAATATTTCACATTATGTGCCTAGTTTTTGTTAAGATGAGATCAATTGAGGATCATGATGAAGCCCTCTCTCTCTCTCTCTCCCTCTTTCACTGATGTATTTCCCAAGTGCCCTTCAGGCCTGGGAACAGTTATATTGGACCTGCTACAAGGGTCCAATGTGCCATATGTGTCTTTGGACCTGTTCCCTCATGAAGTGGTCACCTTTAAGAGGCCATTCCCCAAAGAGCATGTCAGTTTAAGCACACAGCCCTTAGCAGTTAGTATTCAGAATTCTCCTCTAATGTCCTACAACGTCCTGCAGGCTCACTGGTGTCATTGGGGAGTACCTGTAGGGTTGAGAACAAGGGTATATGTACTGTAGACAGCGACTGAAAAAAAGATGAGGGAACTAATGACAGACCGTCATATCGGCTGACTTCTGGGCTTTTTGAAACCCATGTTAACTGTGCCCACTTGGCAAATTAGTGGCTGCCCCTTGTCTCTGTTTATATATTTATATAATTACCATTATCTAGCCAATATATAATGATTTTCAATATTCAATATAATTTCTAGTGAATTTTGAATAAGTACATTTTGTGTAAAATATGTGTTCAATTCCAGAAGGAAGGAAGGAAGGAAAGAAGGAGGAAAGTGGACAGAAAAACCAAAACAAACAGATGAAAGATAAATCACTTCAGGAGAATTTACAAGTGTGAAAATTATGGCTTGACAGGTTCCCTCTCCTGCACACCGACGCACCATCCAATAACCCTCTGATTAAGGAATACCGTTACATTAGAACTCATTAGGTCCCATCATTTGCTGCGAGTCCCTGCTGCTGCGCGCAGAATGGAGACAGATCACCTCTCTTCAACAGCCCTCCCTAGCACACAATAAACCACACTGTACATTCATGAAAGCTTGGGAAAAACCAAATACTGTATATGCAATTGTCTTTGTTCTATGTTCCTGGTTTCAACTCTGTGCTTGGGGGGATCCAAAATTCAGAGGGAAAGTATAGGGTTAAACCACAGGAGTTGATGCAGGAACATATCATACAGCATGTTAGATAGACAATTAAATGTGTAATAGCTGTCATGTACAATCTATATATACTGTAATACGCTATCTGTAATGTTCCTTTAGGCTTTAAGACAATTTTTCTGAAACTGAGTTGTCTAGAGTGAGGAAATATTAAGATGTGGGCTGCCCTGGCCTGTCTGAATCTTGAAGGTTTGAGTTTCTGAGTTGGCAGACAGCACTGAAAGAGAGCGGCAGTGTCATTGGGGGAGACAGTGAGGCGTCTTGAGCCGTGAAAGATCCTTCCTATGGGGTGAGGAGCAGGATAACTAAGAGGACATTGTTTTATGTCCTCTGTCTGTCCCTGCTCTCCAAAACCCAAAAGTGAGTGAATGAGAAACTCAAGAAGAGAGATGAGAGGACATCAAGGACATAGTCATAGAGAAAAATCCATTTAATGATCTTTAGCGAGGGCTGTTGAGCAGACTATGTACTGAGAACTTAAAAATTTAGATTTTCTTAATCAGTAGCTATTTTTATTTTATTTATCTTAACATCCCGAAAGCAAAGTGATTTCAGTGGACACAGCTCTATAAACAAAGCAGAATACACAGGCTAAAACTAAAATCATTTAGTGATAAAAAAAAAGTCTTATTACATTAAGCATCTTAGATTTAGATTTTTTTTATATTTTTATTGGGAACAAGACAAATACTAATACGACTTCATTTATGAAAATGGAAACATGTTTTAATGTCACACATGCACCAAACTCCATTAACAGCACCCTCCAAACAACAAAAGGTTTTTGCGAGTTTTCATCATTAGCGAGTACATGCTTGTTTTGGATGTGGGCACTGGTTTTGTAGGGAAAATAATGTTGTGGTAGGATAATGGAGAGTAATCACATCATTTGTAAGTTAATGAATGAATTTATGGCCGCTCCAACAATTCTTCCGCAGTGGTTTTGGATTTATTTTGTGCTTCAGCGTTAATAAGCTGACTAAACTGTGCTGACTGGAAACCAATTTGCGGTGTGCATGCAAACACTACGGAAGCTTTAAAGCTAACTCTCATGAGTCAGCGTAAGAGAGTTTAGGATCTAAATGAAATGTCCCCTGCCCTATCAGGCCTGTGTTGCATTGCCATGATTGTCTTAGATGCATCTGATAGAAGGGTGTGTTTATGAACATTGATGTCATGATGTGCATTTAAGAAATGCAATTTCCTGTTTCCTGTTCCTCAACTTCACCCAAACCCTAAGATTTAGCTGAGAATGTTCAACACAGGAGGTTGTGTGGGCTTTCTGTGAGTTGTGTGGTGGGTGACAGGCAGTCCCGTTCGCCTTCTGCCCCGCTGAAAACCATCACATCAAAGTTGAGATCATAGTCGCTGTTTAGGCACGATGCTCCCCCCCCATTCCCCCCGCTGGCGGGGTTAGAGAGAGCCAGGCGCTGAGCTCTGATAGGCCCATGTGTTCTGAACGAACTGTCTCCCCTTCCGCTGTCCCTTCCTCTCACACTCTCTCGCCCACGCATTTCAAACCGGCATAGCATCAACGCGACAGGCCATCTGGAAATCGTATGCAAGCTCAGTCATTTACAACAACACTATGATCCACAACGGCAGACCTGTGGCATTAGCAAATTAGCAACAGAGTTTGAATCTACTACTACACTAAACTTTGGTGTCACTGCTTTCTGTTTTCTATAATAAAAGACTTGACCAGCATTGAGCTGAGGCGGATTTCACTGATATATAACCAAGTCGGAATAAACCCTCCCTGTTTTGAGTGGCTATTAGCATGGCAGACTGAATTCAGAATCAATGTGAATTCAACGAGCATAAAGAGCCACTCGTCCAATACAAATCCGTGTGAGAGAGACAGAGTGCTTTTCAATATGATATTCAAAGCACGTGTTGGGAAAACATTGGAATAGATGCTCAGAGATGTTTGGAGCTATTCTGGTACAGCGTGGAATGATCTGTCAGGAGCAATGCATCACTCTTCCTATTAGCTGTGTGTGTGTGTGGGTTTGAGTGTAACAGTGCACACATACAATGCATGAGCATCTGCATGTGCATATTTGCACGCACATGTTCTGCATGCATCCAGTTTGTGCTTGAAGCCATATAGACGTTCAGAGAGCCTTCTGTTGTGAGAGACAGTGGCCGTTGGCTCTTAGAGTGGGACAAACAGAAGCAGACTGCATCACATTTACTCACCGAAAACACATCCAAATCCCTTTCATCACTGCACGGATGAACACACACATATATAAATGGTGTTCGGGGAAACGCTACATAATCAGATAATGAGTAATATAATTTATTAACAGACAAATAAAACCTCCCCTTTCCCCAAGCACAAAGAAATATGGGCATATTTAGGTGCACAAGCATTGTAACATTTTGAGCATAATGACCATTGTGTGTCATTCTTTTCAGTGACATTCTGAGCATTTTCTTTAAGCCCAGTTCTTTAGAAGACTATTATTGTGGCAGATCAGATATCAGATTTTTAATCCTGTCTGTTTACATGCACTTAACATTATAACTGATTTTGGGCCAGATTTAGTAAACAGGGCAAATTAGCACAACAGCACAAACTTAAAAACAACTTAAAGATCACAGACACAGCCGGATCATTTCCATAATGACCAACACAATCTACCAAGAGCAGTGCAACTTAACGTCTGGTTTAAAACATGCTTCTTTTGGGTGCAAATGACAGTCAATTGACTAGCGCAAACCTTAGTAAATCAACGTGTGTGATTCTTTTAAATACTCTCCTCCCATACATTTTGCATCTGAAAATGAATCTGCATATGCAATGAGGTCATCCAAAATAACTGTCCACACCTTTTCAGCATTCATTTTTCACTGTGTGTCTTTAGTAAATACTGACAGTAGTTTTTTAACACCAAAAGAGGGTTTTGACCTGGTACTGAAATACTGGTACGTTTCACATCAGTATATAGTTGCTGTCGGCCGGAAACCTTGTATCTCCATATTTTGTCATTTCACGCTTTATGTCTGTCTGTGGGTTTTGCAAATATTTAACCAATGAAAATAATTAAAAAGAGCTTGTGACTAAAACCTTGCAACTCCATTGGATCCTCAAACTGTCAGTCAAACCTCATATCTCCACCCCGCCTCTATCGTGAATGAAGAGCTGCACGCAGTTTGGACGGTCTCTGCTTGTTTGCAATGCAAGGGTAAATAAAGAACTGGTTGATAGATACAACGTTTTCTTTATTCAAGAAACACTATATATATATAAAAATATATGGTAGCACTTCATTTTACAGTCCTGTTCCCCATGTACGTACTATGTACTAATTATAGTCATTCCAATAACTGGGTAATAACTAGGTACTAACCCTGAACCTACCCCTAAACCTAACCTTAACCCATGTACTTACCTTATAATAGCCAGTACTTTCTTAGGTAAGTACACTGTAAGTCCACGTAAGTGCACGTACTGTAAAATGAAGTGCTACCAAATATAATATATCTATAAGAAACTATAAGCAAAACCACTTGAAAATCAATACATATTACTACTAAAAAGCAGCAGTTTAAAGATCATTATTCACCGAAACTAGGTACATTGTCCAAACAACTTTTCATCTAGCTCTAAGCTACATTAATCCCAGCATTTACAACAGGTCTGCTTTTCATGAGACTTTGCACGTTTTTGTATCTGCTGCTGTGCCATTGCCACCATCACTCAGGAGTATGTGTGAGCGCACCTGTATTCATGTGAGTCTGAATGTGATCTCCTCACCACTGCCAGATCAATATGCCTCTGAATAATCTATGATCTCCACAATACTTGCTTCTCGTCATTGATCCAAGCCATCGATCAGGCCTTGAATGCTTCATTCTCCTCCGAGAGCTCTGTAGTCTAACATTGGCTCTTTAAACATTGTACTTATAAGTCTCACCATTCATTTTTCAGAGAATCCGCAATCTTTAGCTCAGCAGTCAAGAAAGGACTCTTTTGTGTCCCTTTACAGCTGTAAAAATTCTGAAGAATTCGGAGACGCTCTGCTACGCGCTGATGCACAAGAGATGCGAGACAAGAGCATCTCTTAAACATGAATGGCTGTCATACACTAAAGCTGCTTCTGTTCCAGTAAGGATCCCGATTGTGTTTATGCAAGTGTGTGCAAAATATTGGATTTAAATGTCATTATGGATTTGTGTGGGTGCACACAGAGCCATGGACCCTCCCACACTGTGTTTGGTGATATGGAAATTTCAGGGAGTGACGCCATGTCTTCTGAACGTCCTAACACTAATTCCTTCACAGTCTGAGGCCAGATTACTCAACGTTCATGTCTTAAAAAAAACATGAACTGCACATAACATGAACCTCTCTGTAACCTTTCAAATTCACTAGCCAGCAGGTTGACAATGCACAATAAGCAATACTTTTACAGCATCTAAAGCAGGCCCTTGAAACATTTTAGCAAATGACACCTCAATGAGTTTACTGTAGGCACGATTGCCTTGTAGCGATTGTCCTCTCCCCCCCCCCCCCACCCCGTTGGCCTGCACTCACTTTCCACTTAACATTCCGTGCCGTATTATTACGATGCAACTTTTTGCTGGGAAGAAAACAGGAAGAAAAGCACTTAATAGACTGACTGATAGATTTATCACTTATACAGGGCAGCAATTTTCACTTAAAGGCCTGGCTTGAAACGAGCAGCATTATTCAATGTGTTGACGTAATTTCCACTGAAACAAGAAGACAGGGCGGGACGTATTGAACAGCTCCTCCCCTTTTTAAAACAGCCAATAGTGTTTAGTTTATATCACAGACAGCTCGGCCAGAGTCGTTGAGCTCGGTAAAGCTGCGGTTTCCTCCCAATCTCTAACCATTTCTCCTCCTAATCTCCTCCATATCACTTTAAAATATCATTCTGTGTAGAATTCAAATGGGTTCGATACATTTTCTGATCTGCGCCGACTTGCGCATATGATCCGCTCTGTGCTCTCGTGTCTCTGGACCGGAGCAGACTGTGCAGTGGCCTTTAATGTGACACTAATGTGAAACCAGACTTCATTCGCCCCAATGGAAAGCATATTTACACTACCTGAATTGTTCCCTGTCCCCTATATAATTGACGCTTTTCCACTGCATGGTATGGCTCGGTACGGCACAGCTCGGCTTGCTTCGTTTTTCCACTGCGTGGTGCGACTCGGCTCGGCACGGCATAGCTCGGCTCGCTTTGGCTTAGTTTGCTTTCCACTGCAGTTTAGCACTGCTTCAAAGTGGGTGGCATTATAGATATATTTCAAGTAAGTCGTTTAAAAAAAAAAAAGCAAACAAATGATAGTGGCTGCGGTGGCTGTTGCTGACTATTTAAATCTAGCAGGTTTGGTGTCTCGTGTCGCAAATCCAATGACGCTGGTAGTGACGATTCTCTCTGACCAATCAGTGATCTGCAGTGTTTACACGACACATTTTAGTATCAATACGGCTCGTTTGGAATCTCAACCAAGATGGTACTATTTAAGCAAGACGTACCAAACCGTAACATGCAGAGGAAAAGCGCCAAACCGAGCCATACTGAGCCGAACCCAACCAAACCCAACACAACGCGCCATTCACCATGAACAATAACATGACAAATGGGACACCCTACGGTCTTGTGGACTTAACGGACATGTCCACAAGAAAGCTATTGTAAGTAAACAAGACCGTAAGTGCATTTGAAGTGTGCCAGTTGGGACAGTTGGGATATAGGCCATATCTTCGAAATGCAAATTTTGTCATTGTTTTAGAGCACACTTGCTTATGTTAGTAAGGCTAACAAATTCATACTAAAATCCCCAAAAAGTTAAATTTTTCATTGCGCTGTGATTACTATAAGGCAGTTGATGTAGATGGAGTAATTTGCAGCTTGCCTGGCAAACTAAAATTCCTGTTCATCAATATGGTGAGAACCAGACCCGATAAAAACCTAAATATACTCAAATTAATTAAATTAATTGAACAGTTTACTGTCAAAGTAGTAATTGAAGATGTCTGTTGTCATAATAGTCTGTTGACAGTAGCGCACTCGTAGTAGTAGCTGTTCCGTGCTCAGCTACTACTAGAGTGCTAGTGCTAGTGACTAGTCAAACAACCCAGACTTTGGGGGTCAAAAATTCCAGACATGATTCAGATGCGAGTAACAAAAGGCAATGTGATACCTTTATCCAGCCCTGCATTTATTAATATTGGTATATATACCATTTATTTTTACTCATATTAATACACTTTTAATATTAATTTGGTAATATTAATATTTTAATGTGAGCCAGTCTGGCTGTTATATAACTGTATGTAATATAAATTCAGGCATTTCTGTGAATTGTTTGCATGTGTCTGCTCAAAGAGATTACAAGGAAGTTTGCGGCTACAATAAAATCACCTAAGTGCACCATTACTATGATCCAAACAGCATAAGAAAGAAGGGATGAAGACATGGATGGAAGGACGGGGATGGTTAGTGAGGAGGTCAGTCACCGATAATATTATCCAGCTCACAGCGCTAAACGGACAAGACAGCGGTTTGAGTGTGTGACTCACATCTTACCCCAGAACCATCTCTGGAATCGTTTCCTCTTCACTGGGCTGAGCTCATCGAGGAGACAGAGCCGGACCAAACTGACCTCAACAGTGACCTGAACCTCCAGCTTCCCTAGCATGACTGTCATGCTATTGCTACCACAATCTTCTCAAAGAACACCTCAGAATTAATCACCATGTGATTAATGGAACACAAGAATGGACATAGGAGATTCTTATAAGAGAACAAGACATTGCAAAGTTGATTTGCTACTTGATACATTCACATTAGGGTTGGGCCGATAGACGATGCCATCGTCCATCGCGATGGCTGACAGACATCACGATGTTGAATTGGCATAGTGATTGGTCAATTTGGTAGACATCGCCCAACCCTAATTCACATATATTCATATAGCAGATTATTTCATTCAAAGTGTCTTAAAAAAGGAGGAATACAGCTAAAGCCATTCTCCTTTAACATGAGAGGTGCTGCAAACCAAAGTTCTAAAACTGCTGAGAAAAGTACAAGCTGGAGCACAGAAGAAAGTAAAAAAGACAGTGAGACAATACACAGAGCTAGTGCATTATCAGGACTGATGGTGTTCGTGGAAGAGGTTGCAAAAGCCTTTGGTGTTTAGGGTTGCAGTTTTTATTACAAATCTTCATATTTCTATCTAGTGGAATAAATAACACAGATGTCTAACAACCCATGAAACAAACGTTCATTTTGTGTTCGTCTTTTTCTTCTTGTTTGTGTAGTACAACACAAGCCATTAGCTACATTTCAGTGCTTCCGAAAGAAATACATCTAGAGGTAGAAAAATCATTGTGGAATATTAGGCTCCATGAAAGAGGAATGAATAAGGTCAGGTTTTCCTGGACGACAAGTGGAGCGCATAGGAATAATTAGAGAACAACATTTATCCTCTGCTGTTGAGTTGCACTGGAGGGGATAAGCAAAGGTCAAGAGAGGAACAGTCTCAATAGGGATCTTCATCTATGGCCTTTAACCTTCCTTGTCGCTCTCCTTTGAACATTTCTGAACGGCTAATAATGCACGCTGGGCACGATTCCCTGAGTCCAGCTAGTTCCCCGCACCACTGGCTCTAAATTTAGACCACCATCATGATGACAATCTATAATTACAAGGAATGCTTCTGTGACATGTATTAATTGGGGCCGTTATTGCAATCAGTATTCTGTGGCAGGGGTAATGTTCATCTAACGCATTCAAAAAGTGTGTTAACTCTGACAATCCCAGGCAGGACTTCAACTATATGCTGAAGGCATCCTAAAGCTTGTTATGATCCATCCTCGCAGGCTCTCTGCATGCAGTCATTTAATCAAATTCCATACTGTCGAGTAATCAGAATTAAAGCAACTCTTATAGGATTAAAGTCCCACTTCCATAAAATCACACCTGATTAAGCTCTATATAAGAGTTGACTTATTCAATTAATTTTACAGTTTTATTCAGCACTTTCTTATCCAAAGTAGATAACGGCATGATTCAATACATCAGTGCCATAGCTGGGGTGTTTGGGGCCCCAACGCAGACCCCCTTGAAGTTGTGGGGCCACCCTGAGGCCAGCGACACTAGCAACGTCCCTGGAAGACATGACTACAAGCCACATACACAATATACTAACTCAGTTTTGCACAAGCCTGGCTGCAAACCTCAACGGACAATATAGGTAAAACCTCCATTGCTATGGCAACCAAGAAGTCTCTGACTGGTTTAGAAAATGTTACTTTCTGAGGTTTCAACATTATTTTTATTATCTTTACAGCAGCTTTGCACCACTCTTAGATGCCCGCCTCGTGTTTCCTGTGGGACGCAGCCAAATCCCACCTCAATATCTTCACACTACATTTTAGCAACCCTATTAGCCATTTCGGCTAGGCCTGAAGTAGACGTGAGAGAATTACCAGCAGTCCGATGGAAGGAAAACTGAGGGACATGATAAAGTAACATCACTTAAAACCAGTAATGAAGTCACACGTGAGCCAGGCTTCACCACAAAACCCCTAATACATCTAAATATTGAACAAGAAAACACAATAAAGGTCTAGGAATTAACTCAGGCTGAGTAGTAAACCTTAAATACACCTTTCAAGAAAACTGATGAGGATCTGTATTTTTCTAACGAGCAGCTAACGATCAGGGCAGCTAATGAGCAGAGAATGGTCACACTCACCTAACGTACCCTTGCTAATTAGCTACACATCGACAACCATATTGTTTTCTATTGGCAGGTATCAAGGAACTAAATCAATCTTTTACTCTATAGATAGCAGCCACCTGAGCTGAGAAAAACAAGCTCAGAGGTGAATTTTAAAGGTGCTGCACTTTATCCGTTTATTGATTCAGTACATAGTGAAGAGTTACAAATAATCATTAATACAGTTATGATGACATAGACATCACAACAAAGCAAAGAAGCAGCCAATTAGTAAAAAAAATAAATAAATCATAATAATCAGTAACAAAAGAAAAATGAACACCTTAAATGCACTTCACATAGCTAGAAACCAAATTAGCACCAACAGAAACACCATCAACTAAACATGGCGCATTACTTGTGGTTATATCAGATAGGTTAGATCACATTTTGACTTTATTACCCTCCTTAGCCTCAGTCTTGGAATACATTCCCAGAGAGTGTTCATTGATCGTCTGATGCATACCGCACAGAAAAGAATGCAAGAAATGTAAAAAAAAAGAAAAAGAAAAAAAAAGTCTGTTCAAATCTGCTTTGCTGATTGCTACACAATTTGTGGACCCCCAGATGCAACAGCATTTTATCAGTCAACCCAGAAACTAGGTTATATTTACAACATTCAAAGGAAGAACTAGTTACTGAATTTGCCAAGATTTGTGGCATCAAATCATTAAAACAGGGGTCTCAAACGACTGGTCTATAGGCCAAGCGGCTCCTCAACTGTTAGAGATGCTTTAAACCTGCAATGAAAATCGATTTCAACCAAGGTCATTATAGTTAACTAATCTAAAACCAAACCTTTTTTTTAACCATTTTGTACTTAACTTGATGTACTAAAATAACAAAAACTGAATATAGAAACATATAAAACATTACGATCAATCAGTTTAAAAAATAAATACAAATTCTGTCCTAATTGAAAGAAAACAATTTGACAAAAAGATTGAATCCAATACTTGGTGATAATATAGGATAATGAGAAGTTTATAAGCTATTTTTTTGCAGGCCAATTTTTGACCAGGAACACCAGGAAGTGTGACTTTGTTCCATTTTGTACAAAATAAAAGCATTTCAAAACAAACTTACAACTTGTAAGAATTTTGTATCAAAATATCTAAAAACCATTTGTACAGTGTTATATATTTATCTCTATTGTATTGTGTACTTCCATTATCCTAAATGTTTCCAAGAATTTGTAAATTCAGAGAAATTCACAATTTTAAAAAGTGCCCGTCCCTATTCACTTGTTGCCTGTCAATGACGTAATATCCGCGTTATCCCTGGTGTCCGTATTGTACTGCCATAGTAACCATGGTGACAGACGTGGACAACTGCGTAGTGTGTAACACCTAGCGGCACGCTGTTGTTTCGTTCAAACATTATGGACCATGGCAAGCAGACTTTGGGACAAAAGAAGAACTAAAACGAGGATCAATTCTCCATTGCCTACGCAACAATCAGGTCCAAAAAGAACCATAAAACCTGTCCTAATTGAAAGAAAACAAACATTTCAAGTCCAATGTTTGGTGATAACATAGCATAATGAGCGATTTACAAACAATTTGTAAGGTTGTAAGGTGAATTATATGGTCATTTATTTCAGTTTATACTGGATGTATGAAACTGCTTTCAGCTTTTCAATTCCACAGTAACTGATGTCCATCTTCCTCCTGTCAACACCCTCAAAGCAAATGTGGCAGATTTAGTCAACAGAAACACTGCCCAGTTTCGAGTACACAAGTACACTGACCAAACACAATTATCAATTACTGTAGCATTGTGCCAATACATGGAAATTCTTGGTTGTAAAAATGTGTGATTGTTAAACTGGCCCACAATGGAGAAATTTCTATGTCCAGGAAATAATTATTCCAACAAAGAGAAAAAAAAAGAAAAAGAAATCTCTTTACATCCTTGTTGAACATGTTACACAGATCTTCCTGTTTAAGTGGGTGGTTCTTGGCCAGAATAATTTGCAGACAAGATGTGGAACAGACTCTTTGGAACAGACCGATGTTCAAAAGTCTGGCTATGTGAGACGACACACACCTCCATTCATGAAGAAATGGAGAGTCATCTTGCGTCTTTTGAACTAGATGGATTTGTGTAACAAGAACTATACACACACTGCAACCTGAACCGTTTTTTTTTTCTTTTTCTTTTCTGCTCCTGATGGTTTCTTTGACTTCAAATCTCTTACTAACCCAAGGAGACAGTAAGCCACATCCTTGCAGCAATACATGGCCTTCCTCAGACATGGGTCAGTTTTAAATGATAACATATAGTCCCTTAGGTGCTCCTAAAAACAAACATGAGTATCATTTCTCTCTGATGCACTTGACCCGTGATGTCATCTAATACTATTGTCAGAAATGAAAAGATTTCCGAACACGAAGTGCCTTTTTCTCTCCGTCCTTTTATTAAGTTGTGAATGAACAGTCATAAAATACCAGCGCTGGGAAGCCAGAAAGATAGCTTAACTTTACTTTCGGGGTCCCGTAATATATAGTGAAATATCAAGAGGAGTATCAACACATCTAACCAATAGAAACATACATGACTTCATACAGATCATATATACGTTATATAATATTTATATAATAATCCTATATTTGGTCAATATCCGGTTAGGCTCCAGAAGGCTTCTGTAATACACACATTACATAGGAGACAAAATACAATGCATACACAGAAACCAAAGAGGGAGGTTTCACTCCTTCTCTAATATGAAACAGATGTTTGACTTACATAAAGACAAAAGAATGTGTCGACAATGCATTAACTCTGGACAGACTGAGATATAGAAAAACATTTCTCACAACTATACAAACACTGCATTTGGGGATGCAGTGCTTTTGATGTCACAACACATGCCATCTGAACCGATGCATTGAAAATGGAGAGCGTTAGCATGAATAAAGCTCATGAGCTCCTGTCAAGGTCACAACTGAAGAAGAAAAGTTTTTGAAAGCTCTCTAGTCTGATCAAGTTCTCAGTTTCTTTGTTGAGCCTTAAATATTTCTCCATAAAAGCGCTCAACGTGAAGGCATTTGATCAGCTGCATGGATAGAGTAAGAAGCAGGACGTGTTTCTGCAGGGTGTAAGGGATTTTTGAACATCCAAGACAGAATTTGCATCACGGACGGGGCAGTGATCAGCAGGGGTGTGTTCTAATGAATAAACATCACTTTTCAGATAATTATGAGATGTTTTCGACTATTCTCTATTCAGCTTCATCTGCATAATTACATGGGATCGTAATCACAGTTAGTTAGCGATGACTCTGATGTCCAAAGAAATGAGTGACTGCCAAACCACTATCTGACAGTTATTTTCCAAGATGCAAAAACAAGAATTACCCAATGATAGTGGTCTGAGAGAGAGAGAGAGAGCGAGAGAGAGAGATGAATAGAAATGGAAGCCCTTGTTTGACTTGTGTTTCTTCATTAAGAGCTTTCTCATCATGCAGGCGGGCAGCTGTGCTCAGGTCTGTCTATGCTGAGATAAAGACTGAATCAGGGAGCGAGGACGACAGCAAAAAACTAAAATAACCTCCATAATTAAGCAGCAAAAACAAAGGCAGCCATTGATTTGCTGTCTAATGCCAAAATTGAGGGCATAGCAATGGAGAGAGAGAAAGAGAGAGAGAGTATGTGTGTGTGTGTGTGTGTGGCCTGATAAACCTTACATTAGCTGCTTTTCCACTGTCGGGCCAGTGCGAGCCAGGGCTTTAAATGAGCCGTGCTGGGCTAATAGCCTTCAGCCTGTAGCACCGAGATGTTTTATCAGAAAACAAATAAGTTAGAAATCACTGGAAACTAGCGCGATCGCAAAAGCGTCCGTTTGTTTGCATTTTTAAAACCCAAGCAATTGATGTTTAACAGGTGTACAATAAAAACTAGTACATTGATCATAATGAATTAATAATTTGTGTCAAGATTGCACAGTCATACAGCAATAAAGTGGTTTACCGTTATTTTACAAAAATCACATTTAAAAAGAATGATAATTTCTACAAATACACCACCAAAAATACGACCTGAGGTGCTTATATTTTCAGTCAGAGAAACAGAGGAAGCCCTCGAAAAACCGGAGTTGCTTTATTTTATAACATGTGGAGCTATATAGATATCACACAGTCTGGTATAAAAAGACGAGACGTGCTGACAGATAAAATGATTATGATAGCTTTGTCTGATTTCTTCAAGCGGTCATATTTACCAGGTTTACTAAGGTTAAGTGTTAGCTAAAATGATTTTAAAGTCTTTAATGCAGATGCTCTGGTAAATGAAATCATCCGCGGCGCTGCCGTCTCCAGACTCCGCCTCTGTTCAACACCCCAAAAAACCCTGGCCGTTGGCCCAGAGGAAGCCCCGACAAAGCCCGATCAAGCCCCGGAAGTGACAGAGGAAACACCACTGGCCCTGACACGCACTAACACTTGCACAGCCGCTTTTGGCCCGACAGTGGAAACGCAAATCTCCGTTATCATAAACATGGTCAGTTTCGAAGCATTTATATCCAAAAAGAAACAATATTGAGAGATTTTCTTCGACCCTCAGTATTTAGCGCGCTCACCATGTCCCCCACCTCTGATGGAAAATCGCTATTAAAACATGAAGTGTCCCAATACAAAATCCAAATCATGGAGTTTGATTGCATTTAATTGCACTTTCTAGTTCAAAACACTGCTGTTTATTAATATTTTAGCATTTTTCTCAAACAAATACCTAAGCATCCTTAAAAAAAAACAGGACGACAAAATGTAGCTTTACTAGAAATAAACATTTCACGTCCTTTCTCTTCTGGGAAAACAAATAGAAAACATTGCATTTAAGTTTTTTTGTGCACTCAAATGCTCTATAGCATCAGATTGTCCCTCCCTCTAATAACACCATGTAAAGTCTATTAGCTGAAGGTATGATAAAAAAAGAACAACAATCCTTTTGCAGGGTTGCCAACTCTCACGCATCTGGCGTGACAGTCACGCATTCAGCCTCAATCTCACGCTCTCACGCTCGACAAAGAAATCTCACGCTAAATGAGACATTCTTCTGTGCTGTATTTTTTATTTCCCTCATGTGCGCTAATTTCCGAATTACTAAACAAGTTCAGGCTCACTGATTGGACCACTGCTGTGTCTAATGCCTTTCTCTGATTGTCGATTCGCTGGAAACATTTGTCATCGATCGTTACGTCAGTGACGTCCGTGACCGTAATTTACCCTTTTCACACGCGCTCACGGCACATCTTTCTCAAGCAGAGAAAAATCGCGAGTCAAAGAGGACACACAAGACAGACAAGACAGAGAAAGTTATAAGCTACTTTTGATATGGAACAAATTCTCTGCTCTCATATTCTGTCAATATTTTTATGAGATTCAAACAATAAATACAGTTTTTGGTGCTTTTAAATGTGACAGACCGCTGTAGCGCTTCAGCTCAAACGGCACGTGATACAGTACAACTTTTTTTTTCATCATCCCCCCCCGTCAACAAATCTCACTCCTAGCAAAACTCAAAAGTTGGCAACCCTGCTTTTGATATGCCCCAGCTAGACGTCCTGTTTAAATACGAAAAACATCAACCCAGAAAAGTAAACAAAACTTTTTAATGGGGATTTTTGAGAAAAATCAAGATAAGTTCTCTGAAAATCTTAACATCTGATGCAATTTCACTGCTAAGCTCATTTATCGTTAACAGGGATGTTTATATTTCTTTACTGCAAAACAGAGACATTGACTAAGAATTTTTATTTATTTATGTATTTTTTTCACTGTCTACATAAAAGCTGTGCACTTTAGAGAAGTATACTTAACATCTTCCAAAGGTAGTGACAGAATGGCCAGTGACTCGCTCTTACTCTCTCTCTTTGTGTGTGTGTGTGTGTGTTTATGTGTAGTAGGTCTGTCTCCTGACAGTGTCTTTTTCATTTTCAACCCTGGCAGAGCTCACATCCCATCCCAGAGGACAGAGGAGGTCTTCAAACAGGGAAGTGAAAGAGAGAGAGAGAAAGAGCCGTTTCCTTTTCTCAATCCCAATCACTGTTGCTTCACTGAATTCCAGTTAACTCCAACACAGCTGAGCAGTCTAAGCCCCCATTCTTCAAAACACACATACACAAGGCTGTCCTCGCTCGGACCAAAGTCTAGAGTTTTGCATACCAGTACTAAACCTTTTCAAATTAATTTTTAAATTTCAGTTTTCTGGTTTTAGTTAATATACTACAAGGGTTTTTGTCAAGGGTTTAGTTTATGTACACATCTGTATTTTGTTTTTATAGTACTATATTCATAGTAATAGCTCTTCAGCATCATAGCTTTTATGAGACAATACTTTTATCTCATTCCAGCCTAATATGCTTGTAGAGTCACTTGTAGATACACAAGTCAAAGCGAATAAATATATACAAAAAATGTTTTTATAGCACCAGAATACTAACAATTTTTGGAAAAATGCCTCTGGGATAAGAGAAAATATTGAAATGCAAAAGCAAAAAGTACACATCAATTACAAACATGTTTATTTTCCTTTAGGATGTTTTTCAACCACGGCTATTTGTTTTCTTCTATTTTTCTCCATTGCCTTATTAATGATTTTAGTTTCTAATGATAACCTAATGATGTGCAATGTGTGCTTCCCCTTATCACCTTAAAACCATGTCCAGCAGATGTCCAGTGGCATCCTGACACAAGACACATTTCTGATAGAATTTCTGATATAGTGTCACAGATTCTTCTGTTGGCTTTCAAGAAGCGTGGCCACTGGGACCATTGGAATGTATGAGGGGGGCTCATAAAGTCAAAAGGTGGAGGGACATGTTTAAAAACTTCTAAAACTAAGAAGTAATGTAATGCCCCTTGTGCCAAAAAGAAGTCCACAAGACACCCAGATCAAGGCTACTTAGAAACACTCCCCCAAAACACATAAAATTATGCAGAGAAAATGTTGTATCTGTATGGGCGAAGGAAATCAGAATACACACACACACACAGATGGAGGGAGAAGGACAGGGACAGAGGGGTAGAATCTCATTAGGTCTGGACAGCGTGAGTGGTGACGACCTGACAGAATCAGATTAGTGATGCACACACTCTCTCCTCCTGTCACCCCCATCTGCTGTAGCAATGCCGATAGGAGTGAAGAAGAAGAAGGAAAAAAAAACTCTCTGAACTACGTAAACGGAGTCAAGCTCAATAACCAGTGCCATTTGCACTTCAATTACAAATGTATGCGCATACAAACATCTGGACACATTAACACTCCAAATACATTCACACTGAATGCGAAAACATTGAAGTTCTTTACCAAGTAAACTGATCAGCCAGCAAAGTTAATTGTTGAGGATTATGCAGACTTGAAATTTCTGCAGTGACTGAAAGCAGCAAATTTCTACGTTTTTAGTTTCTGGGACTTTGGCTAGCTGTCTGAAACACCTCTCTAAGCAGGCGGTCAAAGGCAGAAACTCACCGTGTCCACCTCGCAGGGGTGCGGGGGAGCGGTAGATGGCGACGGGTGGAGGGTGATGTCGGGCTCCTGCCGGGTAATGGTGGTGCTGGGTCTCAGAATGTGAGAACGTTGAGGACGAGAGGACGATGGTGTTATCAGGGTTTGAGGCCCATGCGGTGCCAAACACGCACCCTACAGCCAGGGGCAGCACGCGGGCAAGCCACAGGGAGCATCGGGTCTCAGAGTGGGGGCGCATGGTTATCGCCCCCTCCTCGCTGCAGGACAGCTTTCAGCAGGCAAAATGGAACGAGAAACAGGTGAGCGGGACCTGGCGTCCGTTAAGATCCCATGGTAGGGAACGCATGCACTCTCTTTGATGAAAATCCAAAGCAAAATCCTCTTTTTCCCGCTGCCGAAGAATCAGTGGCCCTGAGAGAGTTGGCAAAAATAGTTATTCCTCAGTTCCAGCAGATGTTATTCATCAGCTGCTCCTCTGAGAGGCAGAACCAGCATCCCCGGTTGACCCGGCTCACCTCTGGAGGAGAAAGAGCGAGGAAGGGAGTCAACGGGTGGCGACCGGCAAACCTGCGCCACTGCTTTCAAACAGCTGTCTCACGACCACACACTCCTTCTTCTCCACAACTGAGGCAAAGAGGCGCTCACTGACTCTCTCCAGCGCTGCGTCCGCTCACACAGCTAATGAACCAAAAGTCTTGCCTGAGATCCAAGCCCCCCCTCCAACACTCACTGAGCAAGACAGAGAGACAGAGCAGAGACTCTCCAGCAGAGAGGATGGAGACAGAAGCTGGCAGAGAGGAGAGAGAGAGGAGCGAAGGGGGATGGATGAGGGAGGCTCGACTCAGGTGAAAGTAAGCGGAGACGATGGGATGGATGTGAAAGAGGAGGCGGGAGTTGCTCAGATGTGGGCCAGCCCTATGCAAATCGCTCCACGGCACCGAGCAAATCAGGAGGGCTGGCTGCCTCTGCAGAGGAGTGAGCTGCCTTCCAGTCACGAGGAGGAGAGAACGCACCAGAGAGAGGGAGCCAGAAGAGTGTGAGAGCGAGGAAAGTGAGAGAACACCGGTGAAAGCGAGAGCGATAGAATCAGATTTCTCGCAGCAGTTTGGTGATAAGGATGTCATCTGAGCTGAGAGATCTGCTCCATGTTTCGGTGATGGTGAGAGAGATTCATCACACATATAACGTTTCACCAGTCTTAAGCCTGATACAAACAGATACAGATTCTTTGCCGAGGCTTCTTTCAGGTCATTTAGGTATCATTATATGTAGTACTAGTTGAGAACACTTGAATGCCAACATAAAGTTGCAATTATCAATGGGAAACAATGGGTTTTCTTTAAGCTTGAATCGTCAAGCTTCTTGTTATTAAACATACGTTTTATTTAATTGTCGATTACAATTCAGCTTGTAGGTGTTTTTTGTAATGCTGATAAATAATAGCTGTAAAACTTCCCCAAAAATACAACTCATTTAGTGGGTTTAGGAGCTGACAGTCTTGTACGACCAAACTACATTTCCACTACATTTCATCACATCGTTGTTTGTGACAAGAATGCTTAAAAAATGATAAAAATACACAGATAAAGCATTAATCCAGAAGTGCATGTTTTGCTTTTCTTGCAGTACCGTGAAAATGCTGTGAATGTCAGTAAGGGGAAAAGAGAAAAACTGAGAAAAGAAAGAAATATGAAATTGCCCATTTTTATGACAAAAATCATTTGAACACACCGTATATCATAAGTATAACTTCAAAGGGAGACTTAAATGCAGAATGAGCCTCCAAAAGAAACATCAACACATAAAAAACATCCTTATAAATGGTTTCAGTATCCATGTGATTTTTTTTTTTTTTGGCAAAATCTATTTATTAAAGTATAATTTCTCCTAGACTAGTAATTCCCAATCACTCCTTATGTGTGGCCATATGGGTATTTAAAAGGGATATTTGGAAAGATTTTGATGTTGCTTTATAAAACCTTTAAGTCTGCTACCTGCCAATCATACATTTTCATTAAAACTAGTAAAAATGACAGTGGAGTCATTTGTGGGTAATATTTTATACTTGCCGATCTTTTATCATTTGCATTAAATCCCATGTAGATTTGATCAAGAAATAACTTTGCTGTTATAGAATCAAAGTGTCTGGATGATCGCCCCCATAACTGTTAAAACTTAAGAAAACTATTTTTTATTAAAATGAGTGCTCAGATTTTCCAAGGCACCAAAGCACAATTCAAACATTTCAATAGAAACCCAAACATTTCACATTTTCAAAAGCAAATTATGTTTTCACTGTGTCAACAACAAATCAGTCAAACAACAGTCAAATAGCATGTATTTTTATTTTGAAATGATGATGTCATCAATAAGTGAAAGCAATTTGTGTTACTATGATAATTCAGGTCGAATGTCTAACTGTTGATTATAAAGTCATCCCTTCAACCCCAAAAAACAAACACTGTTTTCATGAACAGCTTTCTACATAACACGATAGTCCAAGTAACTAATATATATAAAAAAAATGTGACAAGATTAAGGGATAGCGATCACTAAAAAGTTAACCAAAAGAAAAAAACATATCTGAGGAGTATGTTATCTCACTTTGCTGACACACTTTGAGAGCCGATGCTTGAAACAGATGGTGGAGGAGTTTCCAGGCTCATAATAACAATAATGAAAAAGAAAAAACAAAAGTGAAGATGACATATGACAATATTCAAGCAAAAGACAGCATATCTTAGTTCTGTGAAACATGATAAAAACAAAACAAAGATACTCGCGTATCAAATAAAACAACTTCGATTCCAGGCCTTCCTGCTCCTTAAAGATGACATAATATGCCCCTTTTCACAAGATGTAATATAAATCTATGGTGTCCCCAGAATGTGTCTGAAATTTCAACTCAAAATACCCCCCAGATCATTTATTATAGCTTGTCAAATTTGCCCCTTTTTGGGTGTGAGCAAAACGCTTAGTTTTTATGTGTCCCTTTAAATGCAAATGAGATGCTGCTCCCCGCCTTCATTCAGAAGAGAGCCAATCCTTCAGATAAACCGGCACTATCAAAACACGTTGGTTAGAAAAACGTTGGATTATGTCAGAGACATTATACAACTCAGTGCCTACTAGGGCTGTAACAATATATCGTGTCACAATATATCGCAATACAAAAATGCATCATGTATAGTGAAAATATGTATTGTGTCTAGTTCACCCAAAATAAAAATGACTGTTTGAGGAAAAAATTCAAGTTTTCAGAGTTTTAGTGTCAGTACATTAAACTACTGTATATAATGTTGAATATCATTTGCAGTATAATAATGCAATGGCGGAATATTTGTGGGTCCTGATAATGCCAAATGTCTTATGTTACCAGTAAAAAGTGGCCTACATTATATCTAGTCAGTGACAGAGTGCAAGTATATTCGTCTAAAAGTAATTCTTTATTTTCAGCTTCAGAATCATGAATATTTTTATTCTGGTGTCACTATTGTCCTGTGCACTGGGTTTCCAGCACCAAGTCCACGCCTATTCATTTACATCCACATTGTAATATCAAATTTAGCATTTTAATCAACAGTTAATTTTTTGTTAACCTTTTATCATATGTCTTGGAGTATCGCAGTAATATTGTATCGTGAGTTCAGTATCGTCGTGATATGTATCGAATCGTGACATGAGGGTATCATTACATCCCTAGTGCCTTCACACAGTTAATTAATCAAAACCAAAAAATAAATAAAAGATTGATCCGATAAATGCTGCCGGCTGATACATTGGTGTATCTCTAATATATACAAATATGAACATGATGTGTTGAACAATAATTACTTCCAGTTCGTTAATTTGTTACATCCTAACAGTGCACCTTCCATGGGCACAGACAAACACCCCCTCTATTCTCTACAACAGACTTTCTATGGGAAAATATTTAAATATGGATTTTACCAAAACAAATTGTGTAAAATTACAAAACCAAAAACAAATCTAACTCTTCATTTCAATCTCTCACCTCTCACGCTCTAAACATGGATGAACATCTTCTGTTTGGCTGCTCGTAACAAGAGATCTGATCCTCTTTTGGGTGTGTGTGTGTGTGTGGCGGAGATTAGTCTTGTTTACTCATTGTGTTCATGTAACATGAGCAACAGAACCGGAGAGGAAATGAATGCAGCCCAGAGCTCCATGGAGAGTCCAGATGAGGTCACAGTGACCCGTTCCTCAAAAACAACAACACAAAAAACCGAGTGTGTCTTTAACCAAACCTCATCTTAATTCTCTTTCTTATTTTGCTCATGTGAAATTTAGCCAAAGCTCTACACAACAACCATGGCATTTTGTTGGCATGCAAATGGATAGACCTCTCAATATAACCTTGATTGATTTAAATTACTTGAACTAATTTATTCATAATTATCACTTATTAATTGCAACGTCTTTGGTCTGTTAAACTGATTTTAAAATGAATTTGAGCGCAAATTCCATAAAACACCTGCAAACACTGTCAGGTTTTCACTAATTGATTAAAAACATCTAAAGCGCATAATTACTCACTGCCCAACCATTTAAATGGTCCTCGTGCTCCCAAACCTTCTTCATAATTCAGCTTCAGCAGTCTGGTAATGAGAAATTCATTTTGTTCACAGGAGGGAAGGATGTGGTCTGCCTTAATGAGACTGACACAGGTTTGCTGCAGGCCTGTTCCACTACTGTTCCACAGGTACTTCAGACCAACACATCTACACTACATCTTATTTTCTCCTCTTCTCTCTCTTCTCTCATCACTTCTATCTCTTCTCCTGATGTTTCTCATCCTCCACTCATCTTGATTCTCTCCCCCTCGCCCTCTCTTCTCTTCACATCATGTCTCTTGTCTCCTCTCCACACATAACTCATGTAATCATATCTCTCCTCATGTCCTCTCGTCTCATCTCCCCTAATCCCCCTCATGTCTCTTCTCTTATTTTCTCCTCATGTCTCTCATTTTCTCTCCTCACTTTATGCCTCGCCTATCCTCATCTCCTCTCTCTCTTCACACCTCTCTACCTATCGGTAAGCCCCTCCCCTCGAACGCAGACGAGCCAATGGCAGTTGAGCTTGGACAACTTTAGGTTTCAGCGCCATAGAGAAACATTGGAAGATCCGAAGCTCTCATCGGTTTTATGGTGTTTATGCTACAAAAATGGTGAAACGATGTGCCTTTTAACACCGATTCCAGGAATCCTGAGAGGATGGGCATGGCTATTTATGTTTTGAAACGGAGCAATTTTCTGCACAATACGCCTGGAGCACGGTTAATCTATCAATAATATTGGTGCAGTATCCTGGTTCCCTAAAGAGTCAACTCCAATCCCAATAAAGATGAAAAAGTTCATTTTCTGGTTGTCATACTCTCATTTATTTACAATTAAAGTTAGTCCATGCTAACGTACAAACCTAAATAGCTAACTGTTCTCACGTCATGTCAGAAACACATAAACGAAGGTCTACATACTCCGTATTAAACTGGTTAAATGTAAATGAATTTAATATTATTCTGCGGTACATGAACAGTGTTGATCCTGGATGTTGTCATCTGTGATCGTGACGACCGTAACATGAGGCTTCTTCCGCTTGCATTGTGATCTGTAAACCCTCGCTTCCAAATTAATCTGGTTACCCACCACATTTATTTTCAAAAATTTTATATATCCCTCCATGGCATATTTAAGTCCCACTTGACTGTTCCTCGACGAGAGGTGGTCCTTCTGTGTCCAAAATTATCAAAAACATTGTGGGACAAGGTTTTCACACTGACAGCTGTCATTGTGAGACAGTTAGCAACTCTGTTTGTTTGTCCGAGTTAGCAACAGTAACTAAGGGGGACGTGGCTTACCGGTTAATTGAAGACATTCATGAATTTTAGTCTGTTGATGGTGTAAAAATAACTTTGCAGTCTATATTCATCTGTGTGTAAATGCCTTTCTGAATTTCCATGTGGCTTAGGTTAAGGTTAAATCTCCCATTGCTGCCTTTCCGTGCACTTACGATTTCACTGCACTCACATAGAGCTTGCAGATTTTCTCTTTTTCTTTTTTCTTTTCTTCTTTTTTTGGCAGAAGTCACAATGTTTGTAATGACATTTGTAAACAAGGCTCATTTTCTCCAGATGGCTCATTAGGTCTTCTTGGGAACAAACAAAATCTCAATCAGCTGATTCCTGACTCTGAAGATAGTGTGCCATTAGTGTATTTCACCAGTGGCAGTGAGGGTCCTTCTTCCTGCGGCTCCGAGGGCCGCTTTAAGGACCGGTGTTAAATATAAATCAATCTCCGAAGAGTCTCAGAGAAAACCCATAGCCTGCCGACTCATTTTGACTCCCAGCTGAAAAGTCTCTCAGCACTCAATTTGCATTCATGCACTCTCAATTGTCAGCATGTGAGGCGTTGTTCATTATTGTGAGGGAAATGTGTAGCGTCTCATGGAGTATATCTATCTAAGGTGACACCGATGTTTTCTGATTTCTCTAAGACCAAAGTCTAACTTAATATATAAACACCCTAAACCTGTTCCTGCTGCCTGAGGGCCAACGTCTCACAGAGTTTAGCTCCAACACACATGCCTGGAAATATCTAGTCTGAAGGCATTGATTCGCTGGTGTGTGTGTGTGTGTGTGTTCTGGTGTATTTAATAATGGTTGGAGTTAAACTCAGGAGAAGGTTTGAACACCCCTGCCCTAAACCAAACTGAACAATTTAGAAACTAACCACCACAACACAGCTTTCACGACGTTTGTTTGACTAGATTTTTCAATTGAACAGTGAATTTAGCATTATGGAATGAAAGATTGGGATCCTATCAACAATTTCAGAAAATCAAAGATAAATTGTGTTATAAGTGTACAAAATTAGTTTGACAAAATTCAATTGCAACCAAATTCTGTCATTTAACCATGGGAAAATATCCAGCAGCCACCTCAAAAGTTCAACAGAACTTAATTGTGTACAGAACGAATAACATCAAAACAACACTGCTAAGCCAGTTTAAATAGTAGTTTAAGATCATTGTTATGTTTCAGCTAACAATCCTGCCTAATTCTGAAATGCCTGAATGAACCTAATCAACAAAGTGGGTGAGAAGACTCAATCAAAGTGTAAACAAACAAACATCAAATGAACTATTAAAATTGCTCTAAAATCACCTGGGATGCTGATCAGTGATCTGGAATAGCAGACAGAGAGATTTCTTTTTAAACTGGTCATGCTTCACATCCGTGTTGACTTTAATATTTACAAAGTACCTTTACAAAGCAAACTGCAGATTTAGCAGTCATAATTGGCTTTTTAAATGCTTTACCGTTAGCATCACATTTCAATAGAATTATGAAAAAGAACAAAACCTCGTCAGGAAGTTTGTCCATGCTGATAAACGAGCACCAAAACACTGCCAAATGTTTAAGCCCTAAAGTAGGGGAAAAGATAAAAAAAAAAAAAAAACACCTAGATGTTTTTTTTTTTTTTTTTACTCTGTAAAAACAGTAGTACAGACAGGAGCAATGTACAACATCACTTGAAGGGTTCTTTTAAGTTGGCTTCAAGGCAACTATCTGCAGCGGCCACAAGCGCTGTACACACACAAACACATCACACTTTACATCCGCACTGCTAATCCTTACGGTGCGGCTCACAGCATTTTAACTGGGAAGATGACAGCTGCAGAGAGAGAGAGAGAGAGAGAGAGAGAGAGAGAGAGAGAGAGAGAGAGAGAGAGAGAGAGAGAGAGAGAGAGAGAGAGAAGGAACATAGCAGAGCAATGGGTGTTGATAAAAAGCTCCCTGTGTGATAGATCGAGCGAGAACAATAGTATAAGAATCAGTTTGCTGATATATTAGAACTGACACTAAGAAAAGATAAGAGTGATTCTGACCGAATCTACACTGTAATCATGTTTCTCGTGCATCCTGACGATGAGGTGTGTGTGTGTGTGTGTGTCATGGTTGGGGAAAATGTAAAATTCAAAAAATGTTTTTTTTTTTTTTTAGTTCACAAGCATGAATTTGAATTTAACATGAATTTTCAGAATGGTGAACTGAAATTTGAATGAGAAGTCAGTCTGATCCTGAAGTGGGTATTGATATGTAACATGTACAGATACAACACGTGCACTTTCGTACATTTGGATGTATGCTGAAATTTACAATTTGGATGTATAGACAATATTTAAACAAACATTATTACGTATTTACAGCTAAAGAAACAAAATATTCACAAATTCACTTTTACCATTATATGAATACCCTCAAACCCAAACATAACTAAAATAGAATATATATATATAATATAATGGACAGAAATGTATAGGGAAATTAACATTTTAGTAACAATATCGCATTAAAAATATATTTTGAGCCATTAATACACCTCCTACCTCTAAACCTAACCATAACCATTTCCTAAAAATATGCACAATTTAAAAAGAAAAACAGACAGACAAGTATAATCACAATAATTCATTTATTGCAATTAAATGTCAAAAGTGGCACCAAAAGTAGCCCAAATGACGATGTGTTGCAGTCACAGTCCTCTCTGGCGGAACAGAATAGTTATATATATCGCTGGTAATTAAAACATGCCAAATATCAGCCTCTGAAATATATCGGTTGACCACTGTTATCAAAGTTTCCATATGATGTGTATATTTAAAGTGAATACAATAATTTATTAAAAGCTAAATGTACACAGGCTTTATATTCAAGGAGTAGTATGATTTAACTACACACATCTCATGGCCGTCTTCAATGTTCAGCGCCACGGACAGCGACCACCACTGCTGTGTTTACTGGCAGCAGTTTTACCGTAGTCTCATGTTGTGTTTGTAATAGACTAATAATCTAATGTTGTATGGGTTGTGAAGGAGGGTGGCCACTGCCTGATACCACAGCTTGGCTAACAGCATTAAATATGAATGATTCATAAAATCAAAACTGACAGAAGCAATTGAAAGAGGAATGTGTGTTTGGAGGATTAAAAATGCATCACAGGCATCACTTATGGATGAATGCTCGCACTCCCACCTTTCAAAAAAGACTACAACAAGAAACAAGAGGAGGCAGATGTGGACATCATAAAGGTGTGACGACACACTCAACTGCTTGTGCGCACACATAGTGGCTATATATCCGGGTTTTGCATTTCCAGCAATACATTATATTATATGAGATTTCGCTAGATGTTAGTAGCCAATACTGTTAATACACAACTTAATGAAAAACAGGGAATTTAAAACTCTCAATCTTCATTTTTCACTATTGATTTCAGCCTAAAGGAAAATGTATGTCTTAAAAAAGCTCAATTTTTTTCCTCGATTGCTAAAACACATTTCCACTTAACCTATAGCACATTTTCCAATTGTACAAAGCTCAAACTTTCAAGGGAAAATCAAACATTCAACTCAAAATTGTAAACCATCAAATACACACTGAACTTTCAATAAAACCACATATCAATCACTACAATGAAAAGCTTTTTCTTTCTTTCGAAGCAACAGCATAACACTAGTGTAATCGAACTACTTGAGTACGCAGGACACAACAATAATACTGTACAGTACCACAGTGTTATCACAAAATTAAACTGTTTGAGGGGAAAACAAAAAAAATTGTGATACTGTAAGTTGGAAATGAATGACCTCCAAATCAAATGGCAAAACATATACTGTAGAGTAAATCATGTGGAAAACAATATGAATATATGACAACAAAGAATATGATTATAATATTATAATGTTCCCTTGAGCTTTTGACATATAGGAGGTCTTTACCATTAAAACATCCTGCAAGTTTCATAACGCAAACCCCATAAACAAAGGATTTATTTGATCAAGCTCAAAAAAGCTCTTTGAATATTGTGGGATCTGTGACGTCACATGGGCAAATCCATTATCATAAGACTTCCTCCAGAGCACGACATTAATGAACACTTATACTGCATCACGCTATAGGCTCCAGTCGCCTAACGGCTGACCCCTCTCAACACTGAGTGTCGTGTCAAAACCAAATGGATTATAATCTCTGACGGTGTCTGCACTGGATACAGTACACTCATACTGATGTACTCGACAAATGGACAATAAACAACCTGTTTGTGTCTTTGGACAGAATTCAGAAGGATGCCAGCATCAGGAACAAGTGGATGGTTCATTTTAAAGGGTTGGTTCACCCAAAAATGAAAATTAGCCCATGACTGACTCACCCTCAAGTCATCCTTGGTCACTGTGTACATGACATTCTTCTTTCAGACGAATACAATCGGAGTGTCCTGGCTCGGAGTATCCCAAGCTTTATAATGCCAGTGAATGGCCGTTTCTGTTTTAAAGTCCATAAAAGTGCATCTATCCATCATAAACGAAAACATTTTTGGTGAACTATCCCTTTAATGCCGCTCCGAAACGCGTCAAGAGGATTACATTTTGACTGCAAACCATTTATTTTTCATCAAATTTCACTTGCATGCAAGTAAAAATTGGATTTGGTGGGTAAATACAATTAATAAAAACAATTCAAGCAAACAAAGCAAAACTTCATGTAGTAACACATATGCATAATTTCACACATTAAGCCACCAAAACAAATATATTAGTACTGTAGCCATCAAAATCACAATGCATATTGAATGCATATTGATATACTGTATGCATATTTCATTTCTGTGAGATAATTCATACCACCCAGCACAATAGAACTTAGGCAGTGAAATGTGAGCGACTCCAGGCATCATTCCAGCGCAGATTTGAATCGATTGTGCCACCATCCACAGGCTGTAGAGCGACTGTGAATGCACAGCTGTCTCCATTCAGGGCCATTACATCACAAACAGCTCTCTGGAAAACAACCAGCCCCACAAGGGCCATAGTGGGGTCTCAAATGGATTCGCATTTATTTTGCCTATTGTGTAAATGTAGCACATACGTGTCTACACTGGACCGGTAATGACTTCATAGTCATGGAGGGAGAGCTTTAAACAGGCAAGAGCAGTGAACAACAGTCAGCCGATGTGGAGAATGGAGGAACTGTGCTCCAGTACGCCTGAAGCGCTAACACTGCACGTCCCACGACACACTCATTAGCCATTCTCTCTGTAGATCACGACACGTGACCTTTTTATTAACTGATTGCGTTAATTGTTGAGGAGTGATTTCCAGATGAGTTTGCATATGCTTGCTGATAGTTAGTTTTAAGATAACAAGCCTTACTTTCTGAAATAGGGGCTAAATGTTATTGTGTTTTGATATTGTTTTCCAGTAAAAAATTCTGAAAAAGAGATAAATTTACTTTTAAGACTTTAAGGGTCAGATTTGCTAACAGCGTGTCTTTTGGCATAAAAAATACAGTCAAGATTTACTACTGCTGAAAAAGACAGTTATTTTTGTATCTTTTGTATTTTTTGCAGCATAAACGTATTTTTGTTGACAAGCTTTACAGGTCCCACGCTTCAAATCAGGATTAAGCTGGTGAGAAACTGTATATAATTAACAAGCAAATGTATGTAAAAATTAAAGCACACGGTTCGTGTTCATCAAAATGATGAACTATCATAGTATATATAATCCAAAAATGCTTTTATATTCCAAAGAAAGATGTAATTATCTTAATTTTCATCAGACATCTTGACGTGAATTAGAACCAAAGCATGTCCAAATCAAATCAAGCCCGAAATAGAGCCTTTTATGAACACCCACATTAATTCAGTCAAAGCCCAATCAGCACATGAGACAGACGTCCACACTGCAGGAAACCCCCTGCTAGGTTTTGTCTCTCGTAATCTCACCCCCCATGTCCAGAGGTTTCCATTCCCAACAGATTCCTGCTGTTGACACCTCTTTCTCAATCAGACTGCTGTGATTTATGGATTGTGCGTGCTGTATAGACTAAAGTTCTCAAGGATGAAAGTTTCTGTGGCTCAGTTGCACCAGGTCCCTGATATGGAGCTCCACAGGTGAATGGGAAAGAGAGCTGTTGATGAGACAAGGATATAACCACCGGCTGTGCTTGGTCTTGACACACAGCAGGCTGACAGTCATCGCCTTTGTTCGAACCTTTAATTGAGCTCTCTGAATCATGTGCAACTGCTTTCACCTGTGAGTACTGTAACAATCATCAAGTCATCAATATGCAAGATGCTAGAATACCTATTAATAACCGGTCAACATTGTTTTACTTTTTGTCAGGTTTTTCTGGTTACCGCTATTTTTGTCCAACTGTCCCAAAAGTGAAAAACCATTCAAGATGAGGAAACTATTACTAGAGTTGGGCGAAATATTTTTGAGTATTCACAATATTACTTCAAAAAATGTCCTTAATATATTGTGAATATTTACAATATATTAAGTATCTTTTTTGAAGTAATATTGTGAATACTCAAAAATCTTGAACAGTCCAATGCATAGAATTGAACAATCATTGTATATTTTTGTAAAAATACATGTCACTAAATCCTGCTGTTTATTACTATGTATTTTCATATTGCTTCATATAGTTGAAAACATTCTTTGTTTTCATGGTTATTATCATTAAGGTTTTTGAAGTAAAGACAAAACAAAACATGGCAATTAGAGCAAATCCACTCTTAAACATGCAGTGCGTCAGACTATATATTTATGTAATTAAATCGCATCCTTTTTGTATACCAACCCATGCAGATTTTTACCTGCATTTGACACTTGATGAGGTTTTATTTTGGACCCTTACTGAGAATGTCCCGCACAAAGCTGCAAAAAAAATATTGTTTTGGCTGTACAGCAGATCTAGAAGAAAGTCATTGTCCAGTTTAAGTTGATTCATTTCTGTTGTAAAAGTCGTTAGTTATTAATTTCGGGTCCGTTTTACTCAACACCGTTTTCAACTTTAAAATAGGTTTCAAAGTGCAAGTTTTGAAAATTAGTTTTGAAAACGATACCGTTATAATCTCCATGTAAACTTCAAAAATGTGAATTTGTGAAAGTGATGATGCACATGCGTATTAAGTCAAGTCAAGTCAAGTATATTTATATAGCGCTTTTCACAATACAGATTGTATCAAAGCAGCTTCACAGTATCAATCAAAACAACATAACAATGTTCGTTTCTTAGTGGAAAAAAAGACATCCACGTTTGGTAGGGCTGATCAATGGTATCAATGATTGGTTAATTAATTTGAATATCCCCAACTGAGCAAGCCAAAGGCAACAGTGGCAAGGAACCGAAAAACTCCATCAAGTGACCCAATGTTGTCCAAAAACTCCATCAGGTGACCCAATGGAGAAAAAAAACCTTGGGAGAACCCAGGCTCAGTCGGGGGCCAGTTCTTCTCTGGCGTTTATGATCTAGAGGCCGGATTTACAGTAACTGTAAGATAAAAAATGTATATGAATGCCTGGCTGAATAGATGCGTCTTTAGTCTAGTTTTAAACTGGGAGAGCGAGTCTGAGCAACGAACAATATCAGGAAGGCTATTCCAGAGCTTCGGAGCTAAATGTGAAAATGCTCTCCCTCCTTTGGTGGATCTGGATATCCTAGGAATGACCAGAAGCCTCGAATTTAGTGATCTTAAAGAGCGCGATGGATTATAGGGCGATAGAAGATCCGTTAAATAGACTGGAGCTAAACCATTTAGGGCTTTATAAGTCAGAAGCAATACCTTGTAATTAATACGGAATTTTATAGGTAACCAATGTAGTGATGATAAAATCGGTGTTATATGATCATATTTTCTTGATTTTCTTGCATTTTGGACTAACTGTAGCTTATTTATTGAGGATGCAGGACAACCAGCTAATAAAGCATTACAGTAATCTAGTCTCGAGGTCATGAATGCATGAACTAACTTTTCTGCATCAGAGACTGATAGCATATTACGTAGCTTAGCAATGTTTCTAAGGTGGAAAAAGGCTGTTTTTGTAACGTATGAAAAATGCTTTTCAAAAGACAGGTTGCAGTCTAATATAACACCCAGGTCTTTTACTGTAGCGGATAAAGTAACAGGGCATCCTATAGGCATGTGCATTTGAATGTCTTTCTTAACAATGTGACATCGCCAATTAATTGTCCGGCATGGATAAAACAGTATTTTTAGTCGTGAATCCATGTGAACAGGAATCATTTTGATAATGTTTTCATCTGTACAGAGGAAAAAACTTTTCCGTTTTCTTTATATCGTTTCAGTACATCACATTCAGTACATCACATTTACTATAGCCAATTTTGTAGTTTGTTTAGTAATTGGTAATTTTGTAAATGGCCATTTTGCAATTCATATGTATGTGTGTATATATGTCAACCAGTGCTCACAATACTGTCTCAGTTGTCAGATTTTACTACAGCCATTTTTTGAGCTTTTAATAATTGGGGATATGATGCCATAACAAATCCCTAATCTGAAAGTTGCAGAGAAGGATCAGGCTGAGAATGCAGCAGCTGGACACAGAAACACCGGCCAAAGCTTGAGTATAGTAATTACCCACATTTACTTCCCTGCTGCACACAAGCTTGGACCTGGGTCAAGTCTGACTGGCACTTCACTGGAGGAAAATTACCTCTCTTTAGACTGTAAATTGCTCAATGTTAAACCTTAGTGTTTGTTCAGACTGTGCTGGTTTGAGGAGAGATTGCCTTCTTCAGATGCAGAAGAGATGCAGAGCCAATACAACGACCAACCACCTTCAGAGATACGACAATATACTGCGTGAAAGATATCCATTTTTGAAAGATAAAGGCATCCAATACTATTACCACACTTATTTAAAGTTAAATGACTTGTCGAACGTCTCTGTAATGTATCCCGCATTTATGACAAAAACTAATCTTAGTTAAGATCCCTTCCGTGTTGCTATGTTAAACATCAATAGCTGATGCTATCAGGGAGGGACTGGTTTGGAAGACACCAGCTCAGTGGGGCAGCTGGCACTTCCCGCAGGCAACCGCATCCTCATTCTCATGCAATATTACAGCATGCCGTTGGTAAAAAAGAAGTGCAAATTGAAAAGGCACCGTTTGCTTTCAGTGATTCGCAGGTGTCTTTTGATTACCTAAACCAGAGAAGATTTTGGTAGTGAGAGATGAGAAATGTGACAGTTTCCGATGATGAATCTCTGAGAATGTTTAGTGCAGGGTGAATCACAGTTATTAGTCCTCAGACTCATTATCATTTATCATTTGTGCATACAAAAAAAAAGATCCAGGAAAAATCCTCTTAGCCCTCTTAAATTGTTTGAGAGTAATGAGCAATGACTCTTAAAAAGCGCAGGTCACTTATTATGTTGCATGCTGTAAATGAACACTCCCTTCTTTACCCTTTTGAAATGTATTGAATGTAAAGGTGTCTTCAATTCCCAATAGCACCTTGAACACATCATCTTCTGACAGCAGTTCTGAATACCTGTGCTGTCTCAGTTTGGAGCAGTAGGTGGTTGGTGGGGTGGTGTGGGGAACCCTGCATATTTGACATTTTGCATGCAGATGCCTCATGCATATGAAAAGAAGAGTAATTATGGGCTTTTATCGACCTACGTGGGCGATGCTTTCAGCCTCTCTCTTTTGGTTAGGGAAAGGAAGGTGACAACTAACACTGGGTAATGCAAATATTAAACAGATCTCCATGGTCTACTCACAAAAAACAATCACCCGCCCGCCCTCTTTCGTGTCAGGTGGCTTCCATCAAGCATTTGATGCATTTGAAAGCGGAAAGCCATTCCTCATCGCTGGAAATCCTGTAGAATAATCCCATCACAAAAGACCCACCAGAAATAGAGATAAGCGCACATTTTGTGATATGTGGTTGATGCCGGGGGTGAAGGGTCATTGCGGGGTACACCATCATCATCCAAGCTTTCTGCATACTCCAAAACTATTACTGGAGAATGGGTGTATATGGGAGTATACAGGGTGGTCAATAATTGAACAGATTTTGTAAAAAGAAGTGAAGAGACTTGCAGGGCTGAGTGCATTCCCTGGTGGTGCCCATCCACAGAATCAAGCTCAGGCTGGAACATCCGCCAAAGACCCTTTCACATTTTATGAGCTTATGACAGAGCTGGGCTTTTAAAACGACACTGCCACCATTTTACCTGAGACGGAGGCCTGATTGACTGCATGAAGAAGTCCGTCGTACTGACAGATCAGAGAGAAGATGAAATTGGTAAGGAGCACACCAAGAAAATGAATGCTGATTCGTGTAGAATATTGTTATAAGAGGTGCCTCCTCAGACCTCAAATACACTCAGCTCAAAAAAGAATGAAAATCCTCTAAAGTTAATGGCAAAAGTAGCAAGTAAAGAAGCATAGCTTATCGCCCAAAGCTAACAAGGTCTGACCTGAGAACTCATAAAAAGACTGGAAAAAGGCTTGAGAAAAAATAATGGATGTGAATGTGTCTGCACTCGTGCCATGGCATGAGCTCAGAATATATGAAAGCATGTGCCTCACAACAGGTGGTTTATTCTCAGTTCGAACAGCAGACTTGGGCCTTTAAAAGGTGTTATTATGCTTCTGCACTTATTATGACGAGAACTCTTTTTAAATCTACAGAATGCTTTCGACTTTGTCATTTGATTTAGTCTTCCACAAAGCAACTGTGTGATCCATGCATTAGTTTGGATAAGTACAAAGCTGTGGTGCTTTGTAGACTCCTGTATGTAGTCATTTAGTCTAACTATGCCATTCTAACTGTTAACGTTGCCCTTTCAGTCATTTAGCAGATGCTGTTATCCAAAGTGACCTCCAGTACTGAGGTTCAGCTGGCCTGGAGTCAGCTGAGGTTAGGGTCTTGCTCAAGGGCACAGCGATGTTTCATGGCTGACTCCTTAGTGCAGCCGTTTCGACTAGTACCCAACGGTTCCATCAGTGAGTCTCAAATACCCCTTCATCGACCATACCAGTAATGTGATCTGATAGTATGCTGGTTATGCTATCATTTAGCATTATCATTAATATTCTTTAAGTGGACATTTTTTGTGTGTAATTTTTCACTTTAAAAACATTTAAAAAAAAGAAAATAATTTCCTATTATGAAGCTCAAACCTCAACTTTGATGCAGCTTCAGCAACACTGAAGCTCATCAGTTATGAAATATCATTCACAAGTGAACTGCATTGTCAATTGTTAAAGAGATATACACACATATTACACAACGGATCCATGCAAACTGACAACACATGCAATGTGTCCCGGGACACCCCACAAGTAGTACAGGGTTTGTTTCTTATAGGTATAGGTTTATGAACAAATCAAACAAACCAATCAAAATCTTGCCAAGTACTTGGGAACATACTTGAAGGTGCTGCATGTACTGTAATTTTCTGCAGTAAAGCAAACGAAACTATAGCCTGACAAGCCAGACCCAGATCAAGATGTTGGCTCTGGGAACACACCATTGGCAGGGCTCAATCTGAGGGGCGGGATAAATGATTGTCTTTCAAATTACCTCTGCACACAATAGGATAACGCTACAATCAACCAGAGCAACGATGAAGGTGACGTAGTCAGAGCGACGGACTTCAGTGCCGTTCTTTGTTCTTTTCTCAAAGAAAAGCTTAACTCCAAGTCTTCCAGGGTCGCGGCCAAAGCCGATTTGAAAGACCGCTGTTGGCCAGCAGCAGCAGCATCTTCTTTGTTTTCAAGTAGCAGGGAATTCACGCTGAACCATCGCAACTCTGCCGTCATTAGGGTTAGGGTTAGGGTTAGGGTTAGGGTCCCGCCCACCGACTCGTTTAAAATGAAACAAAATAGCAAATCTAGAATTCAAATTGAATTGAGATGACAAATTATAATTAAATTAAATTATATAAAGAAAACAATGATGGATATAAATCAAACTAGTATCTAGAATAAATAACAAACCAATCAAACCATATGTAAAACACAAAAACCTATAAGACCTCCCATACAGTGGTACACCAATAAATAAGACAGAAAGATTTCACAAAATGAATACCATTAAAGCACACAAACGGAAAGATGACATAATTATCCAATTAACGAAAGATAAACAAAAGAAACTAATATCAAACCCCCAACCGCAAAGTTGCACGCACGTGGCGATCTCAGATCAACATCAGAACAGGAAAAATTCTAAAGCACATTTGCACGTAGCCGAACCCAAATGCAGAGTGGCACGCGCACTGCGTTCTCAGCTCAACAGTGCAGGAATAAACCTAAAACACATTTGCAAGCATATTATACTAACATACTGTATCTCCTATTAAGATCAACTAATAAAGAATCTAATTTACTCACACTGAATGGTCGGGCACAGCAGTAACACACAAGCAGTTCTTCCAACGTGCCAGTCTGGGAGAAACCACGCACACACGTTCACTGAACGGAGAACGAGAACAAACACTGTTTCCTTGACGCCCGCGAGACTTTAAACGCAGCCGGCCCTATCACATCGCACGCCCGCTTAAAGGCATAGCATACTTATTCGGGTTATATATAAACATATAAACGATGTGATTGGCCTGACTAGAGTTTGTTTTTTTCAGCTCGCAAGCCAACGGAGAGTTGCTAGATGAACCTGGCTGCAAATTATATTTCTTGCCGCTAGGGTGCATCTAGATTTCTGGGCAAAAAAAATAGCATATGCTTGCAGATTTTTAGGAAACTTGCTAAGTTCACATACTTGTTTCTCCAAAAAACAATGTTACAGCCAGTTATTCTACTTTGAAATGTGCGCTCTTTGTCGGAATGTCTGTTTTTATGTTGGTCTGTGTAATCCTGTCCACTGCCAAATTGTCCAGTAGTATTTCGACACCCCGGGAAGCCAGAAAACAAAACTGTCAGAGATCGCAGATTCTTGAAAACCCTCGACATCCATCTTAAAAGCTCTATGACCAGATGCATATTAAAACGCGGACAAATCAACTAATTGATTACAGCGTCAATTGTGATTGCTCCTGTTGCGTGTCCTCAATCTGGCAACTCGCGCAAGCGTCAAATCTGAGGAGGAGGGGGCAACCCTCTCCAAAATTTTGAATTTGGACAACAGGATCCATTTCAACCACTAGCTGTCAATATTAAATACTGCTGCTTTAAGTACAGCCCAGGGAATATTAACTCCTGATTGAAAATCACTGCTAAAGGACACAAATAAGCAACCTTTTAGTCACCAGTAAGCTTGAACTAAAATATCACCTACACCATACATAAAACAAACAGACCACATCAGTGACATGATACTGATTCATCTCCATCAAGCATATGACGATCAGGTTTCACATGAACTGTATCATACCTTCATATACATCATAAACGTGTTGGCGGTATGGAAAGCAGTATGACACATCTAATAAGTTCATTCACATGTCAACCCACCGTCTTCACTCTGAAACTGCAAGTGACGTAGCAGTTAGCACATACTGAAATACTGAACCATTGTGTTCTTCCTCTGAAATGACTTTCTTTTTCAGCTAAGTAGGCTACAAAGATTCTTGGATAATGTCAACCACTTAGCTCTTTTTCAAGCCATTTCTTTTTCATGACTCCATTCTGGCATGTGACACCAACTTAACAATGTAATGTATTTCCAATAAATAAAGATTTTTGTGTGTCTGTAGAAAAGCATGCTTAACATTCACTGACAGCTCTTGTTCAAAGTTCTGAAAGTCTTTTGACTGATGTCCCCTGACATCAAACACACAATTTGTGCTGCAAACAAGGGCTTACGGCAGACTATAACCACTCCACAAGCCCTGACAGCACTCAAACTTCCATTTCCTTTTCTGTCTTTTGGCTGTGTATTAAGATGAAGCCTTGAGCCATTCTCCTCCATTGTTAGACTCCAGCTATGAACCTAAACGAGGAAATCAATAGCGTATTGAGCGAGGTCACTCTCCGCCCACCCGCACGCCCAGATAAAGGCCAGGGGTCTCGAGACCTGCAGAGAATCAAAATTCAGCCTGACATGACTGCTGCTCACTGACATAACGGCCATCATCCTGAACAGCATGAGGCGATTCTGACAATAATAATGTTTTCTGCTGATGCTTAAAAAAGATCAGAGGGTTTACGACTGGAATCCATTTCATAACACCAAACGCCTGTCAGGAAAACTCAGGAGGTCACAAAAAACTGTCAATGTTAAAATCTATCTTTCTCCAAGTGTATTACAACACCTATAACTCCAATCATTATAACTCCTTGTTAGAATTATAGCAGAACCAGAGCTGTGCACATTCACGTAGAAAAATTTGTTTTTATTACTTGAAACAAGTTCACACAATATTGTTACCTTTAAATGTGTAATAGATTTTTCAGGTCAGGGTTTCTTGTTCATTTACCGTTTCAATGGAGTTACATTTATGGCATATGAAAATCATGTAAAACTTATAACTGTGTTAATTAATGATATATGTATGTGCATTATAATACTTTATATCGAATGCTTTGTTTACCTACTGTATAACTGTTTCTATAGACCATAAAAAAAAAATACAGTGTGCTATAATGTTTTATTAAACAGTGCTCCAGAACACTTTATTGTGATTGGACACTGTATTCTGTGGTCAAATATATTTTTATGACAACAGTCCCAGTACAACAGTATGACAAGCAATATCATACACTCTGCTAGTGCAATGTCATACTACTCTTTCTTGTCTCATAAAATGACTCACTTCACTTATTTATTTGGTAAGTGGGGGTTGCTGCTCATTGGCCACGTACACACTGTAAAGTTTCAGGAGTGACAACCGCATTTAAAATATGGGAGCGAATCCTTGAGCCAATTTGTGTGTACGGAACAGAACCCAACCTTGAAATTAAGATGATGCATGATCTGGCATCGCGTGCATTTGGCATCCGCTATTTCTGACCAAAGTAATATTTTAGCAACCAAAGACTTGCTTTATTCTGCGATTTTAACTCAACCACCTTTGACAGAGACAGTGTGTTTGTTTATGTTTGGAAGGCTGCTTCACAGAGCGCACTATTGCAGTGTTGCAAGTGTCCTTTAGCTTGTTGTTTGAGCTTGGCTCATAAAGTGATCAAGTTTATGGAGATTATAAAGTAGACAGGTGCTTTTTGCAAGCGTTTGGATTAAAGTTTATTATGGGCTTGACTTTATTTGCTGTTTTTTTTTTTTTTTTCAAGGAAGATCTGGCAACAATAATGAGTCCCTGTGATATTTTGCACCACACATAGATGCATTTAAATACCTCATTCACAACTAGTTGTTAAGTTCTGTACACACTGCATTGTTTTTTTGTAAATTCTATTGTCACTACCTGCCTTTTTCAGGAGTTAATTTGGTTGTAGAATATGGTTGTCACTGCCGTAAATGACAGGATTAAGCACTAAAAGGTGAACTGACAACCAAATTTAGCTGCAATGTGGTCATTATCACAAAACAAACTCTTTAACTCATTTGAGATGAATTGTGTTTTTTTTTTTTTTTTTTTTTTTGCATTA
Source organism: Semotilus atromaculatus (assembly GCA_031834385.1). Taxonomy (NCBI): domain Eukaryota; kingdom Metazoa; phylum Chordata; class Actinopteri; order Cypriniformes; family Leuciscidae; genus Semotilus; species Semotilus atromaculatus. The sequence continues at coordinate 28,278,688 of JAULUF010000010.1, read as the reverse complement.
ATGACCAACTGACTGTATATTATCCATTTCATGGCATCTAAATGCACTTCAAGCATGTAAAACTGTCAGTGACTTTTACTACTTTTTCCTACACAAAGCAACATAGATTGGTAATATTAGTATCAGAACAAATTTCATCATTGCTACAAACTACAGTGTCTGCTAGATGGATATGAGCGGCAAAATAAGCTTTATAGGTGCTATAAAAGCAGAGCACAGAATAACTAAAAATGGCATGTGATGTTCTTGATTCCAGTAGAATTGGCTCACAGCTGGGAGCTGATTACAAGCTGATATTTTACTGTTGCTACTTCCTCTATATAAGGTTTATGTATGTATTAGGGGTCACAGTTTCATACAATTCAATACAATAGACCTTATTCACCAGAGAAACCAGTGCACAGCCATCTTTAGAGAATATTGTCTTTGAACTTCCGTTTTTGCGGTCGCTCTGTATATTTCTATGGCATCACTGTTGAGGAGTAATTAGCTGGTGAAGTGGATTTACTTATTGTAGAGTTAACGAAAGTTATCACGAGCATTCTAATGTTTATCATAAGCATTGTAAACCAGATGTCTTATCAAATGTCGACCGGGAAATTTTTTAAACGAGCCGTTCACTCATGACTACGCAAGATCGCTGTAAAAATACAGACCGGAAGTCAAAAGACTTCAAAAGTGCTGAAAAGGGGCGGGGCTACATAAGTTCTATAGGAAAAATGGTCACTTTAGTTTAGGGTCCAATTCTCACTATTAAATATGACGTTAGCCTCAATAAACCCCTAATTACTGCTTATTAATAGTTAGTAAGGTAGTTGTTAAGTTTAGGTATTGGGAAGGATTTAGTGATGTGGAAAATATTCATGCAGAATAAGGCATTAATATCAGTCTAATAGACAGCCAATATACGGTCACAAAGTAGGAGTCCAAGAAGAGACCAGTAAGGAAGAGGGTCGACCGCTGATCACCTATCGATCTAGAGATGGAGGCTGCAAAGTGTGTCCAGACAGACAGAAGGGATAAATACCCCAGACAGGAAATGGAAGTCAAATTAAAGATTTCCCGTCCATGAAATGAACAAGCTCTTGCCATGTCAATAAAGTCGCTCATGTGGATCTCACAGAGGCACATTGTGGCAGGAGGAATTATGGGCAGTCGAGACGATAATGCTGACAGTGATGGCATTATCGTCAACAACCTCATTTGTTAGGACTCACACCAGATCTATGTCACATAAATAAGGGAGAGTGCGCCATTACAGTCAAGCAACGCACGCATCCCAAATTACAGTCAAATGGTGTAAACGGAGCCATCCCTCATGAAGAACCGACACAAGTCCAAAGGTTCTGCTGGGACACCGTACTTCCACAGCCTGGAGTCAGAATCAGGATCTGCTGTTCATTTAGAGAGATGGAACAACCTGACCTTTTCATACTGCCAGCGTCCTCGCGGATATATTCCAACGTAATAGACATAACAACATGTATGTTGGTTCTTGTGTATTCTTTCAATAATTTATGAGCAAAGCCATAAAAATAGACATGAAAGTATCACAAGATCCGGTAAATGGCCCACCTATAGGTCTAATGCACATGATGGCAGTGAAGGGGAAGCACATGGCACTGCAGTGAGCTGCTCTCAAACAAATGGACTTTGGGGAAATAAAGAATGTTTGTCTTCTGTTCTACAGGAGTGATCGAAGGTTCAGCAAGAGCACACTGAGAAAGCAAACACGCATACACAAACACAAACAGAGGACCTTTGTCAAATGAAAACAAATGATGGGAAAGGGAACAGTGTTAGGAATAGGGCTCTTCAGAGTTCATTAGAACACACTTCTCTCTTTGCTATTGTCTCTGCAATTTCACTGCCAATCCCAACATGCCCTTCAGCCGCATTTCCACTGCACACAACATTTGGACACGACTGTCGGAATTTGCCCCCTAGTGGCAATCATTATGATCTTGCGTGAGTTAAGGCACATCTCTTGAACTAAACGGTAATTCTCGATCAAGGTAGTGTTTTTCCCACACCAACTTGCAATGTTTCTCCAGTAAAGGAATGCAAAAGCAAGAGCCCTTATCCCCCGAACTTTCACCATGGTGTGGAACAAATAAATGAATACAAAGAATAACCAGCTACGCATATAGGACCGCCAATAATTTGAGTGAAAATACGGTGCCAGACAACACAAAAAAATTTGAAATATTAAATGAATAATTGTTTACTTATTTATTGATAACCATGCAAGTTTTCAAATGTTTCTGATAAAGTTAAACAAAAAGTATGAATAATTCTCACACCGATCTGATTGGAATACATAACATCCGGACGGCGTAACGCATACGGTGTAGTTGCTCAAGTTCCAATTATTTTACCCATTCCACGGCTCGAATCAGATCAGAAAATTCTGCATCCGCAGATGGTCGGCACCCCACGCAGCCCCTGAGCGACTCTCCAGCAAATGAACGGCTTCCGGTCCATCGACTGTCGTTTGTCGTGTGCAGTGGAAAGGCAGCTTTTGCGAGCATCCAATCATTTTTAAACTGAACCTTTCCACTGTTTGAAAACCACTATGTATGTGTGTATATGTATGTGAACAACAACAACATAGCAAGTTTGTTCTTTCATGGAACATGCATTGATACAATAAATTCAGATTTGTTTTTCATGTTTAACGTTTTTTATGACTTGCTCTAAAAATAACCATTAAATTTACATGTATTACTGCTTTATTAGATCAGGATAACCTCTTCATAGTCTCTTCATACTGGTTTATGCAACTGAACTGCATGAGGCATATTTCACATTCCTGTTCTAAAAGCCAGCCCCTATACTTGGACTGTTTTCCCCCATATAGCTTCAACTGAAAAGCCAGCAAAGAGGGATGTATTTAGCCGATTGTGCAGTTGGATCATTCTCGGTAACCAAATGGAGGTAATTCCCAAGTCTATATATGAACTCTTCAACTCTGGAGTGCTGATGTATTCCTGCACATGGCGATAGCCCTACATAAACAGCAAGGGCAATGTGTTGATAGAGGCTGCTTCCCACTGATAAAGAACCACAGCTCAAAACCATCCACAACACTACAGGGACGCAAGCTCCCTAATTAACTAGACAGTATGCAGCGGTACATAAAGTTTGGGAGCTTTTCCAAGGTTAACAATGTGGCATCGTGGGAAATGGAATTAAATATAATAGGAGCAGTACGGCTGCATGCAAAATCAATGGAAGACTAATACAAGTCCAACTCAATGGGATAACTGAATGATTTGAACACCGTAAAGAAAAAATGCCATTTAAAATGACAAACCAATGTAGAACACTAATGAAAAGCAAACGTAATAGTTTTTTTATGATATTTTTTTCTTCTTCAATGCATTTGTATTAAACGTCTTGCTTACATCAGTTATGTCTGCGTTCCAGTGATAATGTTCTTTCTGCACCCAACATGCTGATCGTCCTGGTTGAGTTTGTTATGCAGACACGAGGATAATATTCAAGCTAAGAAGCGTGCGTGACCATTACAATTCTACTGCAGAGTTTAGAGAAATCAATCATTTGTGCGAGAGCTCTGCAGGATTGTAACCTCAGTCAGCCATGTGGAAAATAGGCTTGCAGTCACCCAGAGAGACCTGTGCCAGGAACACTGATGCCCACCAGCAGAAACTTCTTTTGTCCTACAGGCTCTTCCCAAGGCCAATGCTTACAAAGGGATGACTGGGACATGTCACAGCTTGATGCACGCTACCAGACCCGGGCTCATGACTATGGGTAATCCATGTGGGATTTGAAGAAAGTGGTGCTCAGCTGCTACAACCATGATATCTGTTCTGATAGGGTCATGGACAGCAGGGTATAAATACGTTGAATGCACATAATACAATAAACGAACCATTTAATCATCCATGGATAGGAAAATGTGTTTATCCCCAGAACTGGAGACAAAATGCCTTATCCATTAGGCCAAGTGAATTGAAACAGGGGTGGTCTAGCTTAAAAAAAAATTCTATAAAAGTGGTTTTCTGTATTTTGGCATAAATTCACCTGTCAGCTGGTAGAAACTAACCAAATGATATATTATGCCAACATGGACAGGTTGCATATCATGCCCTCAATCTCAAAATCCTGAGGAAAACAGGGTAAAAAGAACATTAAAACTAAATACAGACCTTTTATTTCATTTTTTTATGTGTTTGCAGAGAGCACAAAACCAAATACAAAGGTAATATTTTTTCAATGTTAAAATACAATTAGTTTGTAAATATATATAAATAAACATATATACATGTGTGTGTGTATATAAGAAATATTTGCATGTATATACTGTATATATATTTATACATAATTTATATTATATATATGTATGATTGTGTATTTATATATACAAAATAATTATACACAGTACAAACACACATATATTAAAAACACAAACTTTTATTTTGGATGCAATTGATCGTGATTAATCGATGTGCAAACATACAAAGTGTCGGGTCAGCACTCGATGTCCAATTTAAAATTTGGATCTAGAAGCAAGACTAGTTCAAAATCACTGATGTGAACTGGACACACACACGCACACACACACACACACACGGCCGCAAGCAAGTTAATGTGAGTATTGATATCAATCACACACTGTAGCTAAACAATGTTTCTGATAAACGTTTGAACTGAGCAACTCATTATAATTAATTGTCATGAACTTAATTTTGTAAGATCAAATACGGATGAACTAGCAACAGATGTTGAAAACCCCCCTGACACGTTAATATAGCTAAAGGCGAGGAAAAACACAAAACGCAGATAGATAACAAATAAAATAATTAAAAAGAAATTGTGGGATCTGCTTCTTTCCCTTACTTCAAAGGGGATTTCCCCCCTTCTGAGCAGCAGGGGGGTACAATTTAAAGACTAGCAAGATTTTACATCCTTTCATGAATTCTCTGAAACAACAGGATTTTAATGAGGGAAATTAGTCAAGAGGCCAGGCCTGAGAGCTTTCCTAAATGGAATCTGTAATAGATATTGGGTGCGAGGTGAGGTATGTTATTTCAGGACTGTGCCATCATGGCATTATTCATAGCTGGTGGAGTACTTTTGCTCTTATTACGAGCCGTCCTCTAACCGTAGGGAAAACAAATCTTTATTTAATAAAACATGATTCTGCTTCATGCTGAATTTGCGATAAACCTGCAGAGTAAGACCTGATACAAACGAAATAGAGAACAAAGAGAAAAGCCTTGGGCTTGAACAGTTTTAGTCTCATAATACTTACTGATACAGTCAGTTTGATCGTGTCATACAGTAGCTAAACAGCACTTGTTTGTGATCATATTTGTGTGTGAGATGCATCATGACCTCAGAGTTGTTAGTGCCGTTCTCTACCAGGCTCTACACAGATAATTGGCAGTCTAAAGAATATGCCGCTTGACATCACTCCAGTTGTCATAACAATATTTGTTTTTACTTTGAAATAATTATCCTAAAATATTTTGCTGTACTAACCTTCAAGCACAATCCCTATAGAAATCCACAAATCTAGAGACCAAATGCCTTATCCATTATGCCAAGTGAATGGGCTGTCTAGTACCGGTTCCAGACGTTTGGAAACATTACTATTTTTCAAGTTTTTGAAAGAAGTCTCATATGTCTCATCAAGCATTTATTTGATCAAAAATACAGAAAAAACTGTAATAATGGGAAATATTATTACAATTTAAAATAATGGTTTCTGTTTTAACATCCTTTAAAATATCATTTATTTCTGTGATGCAAAGCTGAGTTTCCAGCATCATTCCTTCAGTCTTCAGTGTCACATGATCCTTCAGAAATCATTCTAATTTGCTGATTTGATACTCAGTTATTATCCATGTTGGAAAAAGTTGTCCTGCTTAAGAATAGTTTTTTTTTATAACATGTGATACTTTTTCAGAATTCTTTGATGAATTAAAAGTTTTAAAAAAGAACAGCATTTCATTAAAACAGAAATCCTTTGTAAAAATATACAATACCGGTCAAAAGTTTAAGGTTAGTATTTTTTTTGTTATTTTTTTGAAAGAAAATAATACTACTATTAACCAATGATGTGTTAAATTCATTTAAAAAAAAGTGATAGTAAAGACCTATATTGTTTGTATTGACAACTTATATTGACAATATTTATATTTTAAATAAATGCTGTTCATTTAAACTTATTAATCAATGAATCCTGAAAAAAGTATTTTAGGTTTTTAAGCAGCACAACGGTTTCCAACATTGATAACTGAGTATCAAATCAGCATATTAGATGAGCTTATATGATTTCTGAAGGAGTAATGATGGAAATTCAGCTTTGTATCACAGACATACATTTTAAAGTATATTCAAATAAAAAACAATATATGGGTGATATATAGTACAGCAAAGAGCAGTGTGAACATTCTGCTAAAATCTGTAATGTTACTGTTACTATTTCTAAAAAAAAAAATAAAAAAAAACACAATCATTCCACAATCACATACTAGATTAACAGTGTCTTTTGGATTCAGCTTTTCTTAAGATTTTTTGCAGAGCTTGATTCTGGGTGTTGAGAGCTCTGCATTTTTCACTGGGCTTCATGGCAGCACTCATACTTTAATGAAGGCATCATTAGTCTTTTAAATTGTACCTTTGCTCCATCTGTCATTGTGAATGAGGACATGTTCACCTTGGAAAGTGGTGCATGTGAAGTGGACTAGGAACGGTCTAGTTTGATTGAAATGAGATTGCTGTGTGGTTCTAGTGAACATGTGGCATTGGTCACATGCCATATAACCTAAAAGAAGTTGAGTTCATTTTTATATTTTAATATATATTTTTCGTTTCACTTTATTTTGATGGTCCCTTTAACACATTCTGTTGACTATAAGTAACATTGCTCCTATATGTCTACTAACTCTCATTAGAGTGTTAGTTGAGTATTATAGACTATAGGGTCAGGGTTAGAATAAGTTGACATGTATTTACTTATAGTCAGTAGAGTTGGAGGACCATCACAATAAAGTATAAGCAGATATTAAGCAGACAGTCTACTAATACTCCAATGAGTTACTTATAGTCAATAGCACGTTCAAAAGGGACCATCAAAATAAAGTGTTACCATATTTTTATATTCAATTACATTGGTATACGTAACGGTGTAGTATGTTTGAGCAAGTTGGCTATGCAGTATTTCGTTTTTCAGACAGCATTAGGTAATTTCTTTGCCCTTCCAGCACTAAAACAGAGCTAAGCTCAATTTCCCAGAGCTAGCAAAGAGGGTGTCCCACATGCTTATTTTTAGTGTGCAACGCTTTCTTCTTGCCATCTTTCAGAGATTAGCAGCGCTTTCACTGATGTGCCACTGGGAGTCCATCACATTACTTCATTATGATATATCTGTTTAACCAAGGCAGAAAATTACAGCACTATAAGCCTTCTCAATCAATCAATGTGCTCAATTAAAGTAGGTTTGCAGCTTAGCGTTCTGCAGTGCACATCCTCTCTGTACTACACCCTTGAGTATGACAAAAGACCCAGATCAACAAATTGAGATATAAGTAAAACATGTTGAGCAGCTCTTAAATGGCACTGGAAAGTGGATTATATCAGCAAATCAGTTTGTCGAAAATAAACCAGTAATTTTTTTTTTTAAATGTTGTTCAGAAGTCACTCATTTTTTGAATGTATAAAAATGTGTTTAAAGCATTTACTGCTATTGTTTATCACTGTGTTTTCAATTCAGTAGCATTTTAAATTGATGTTTACTTTAATGTATCAATGTGTATTTGTATTTATTATCAAATTACTGTTAGAAGAAACAGAGGATCCAAGTGCAAAGGCCAGTTCTTGCAATAGTCTTCAATTAAGAAACAACACAGGCAGTCTGTCGAGCAATGACACAGAACTGGAATAACTCAAAAGATAGTGTACTTCACAAGAGGTCAGTAAACCATGAAAGACTCCTGTCTTGGAAATAATTAGCAGAGTTGGTCATTTACAAAGCAGCAACACAGTCCTTGTAAGTGGCCACAAAGTCACAGGGAGATGACTGTAGAAGACCACCAGCAGCAGCAGCAGGAAGACAGGGCAGAGAGAGCACACAAGACGAGCACAACTCCTCTAGACTAGACAAGATAATACAAGGTAAATCTTCATGAGAAAACAAATCACACAGGCATTACTCACGTACACACGAAATAATCCGACAAAGAACAAGGGGAACAAACACTAGAAGTAGAGAGAAAGTAATGAGAATAAAGTGAGAACAGGTGTAACAGAAGGAGCGCGAACAGCGAATGCAATGAGGAACAGGTGGGAAAAGACAGACAGGGCCAAAGCGAGAGAAAAATAGAGAGAAAAACAGAGAGAGCGAGAGAGAGAGAAAGAGAACAAACCCAGCTCATGACAGTTACTTAAAGAGGTTTCAAAAAAACTAAAAAGCTAAATAATCATAATTTCAAATGAACACTTGCAGCAGCCTACTGGATTTAAGATGTTTATTACTAGAAGCAAAATACGGTAAAAATCTAGTTAAACAAAGCTTGTTTCTCACAGTGATTTTTCAATAAATTAATACAAGGAAGAATGATAGTTTGAACTCATTCACAGAAAATAATAAGAGACAAAAAAAGCACTGCCACTATTGCCACATAACCACGTAAACGTGCATTTAAATGATTGAATTCAACGTGTCAATGTGTCAATCATGAGCACTTGAGCCCAGCATATGTTCTTCACGTGTGGACAGTCCATCTGATCTTCACACAGAAAATGAGCCACCGAGAGCAGGGAGTATCTGTCACATCTCGCCTCTCAATGCATATGATTTTTCACACATATTCACATCCACCCAAACACTCTAAGAACTCAAGGTGTCTATGTCTCATTGAAGTTGACAATGGACAAGAGTAATTCACAAAAAGCAATTATGAGGGAAACCGCATTGCCGCCCATGCAATCATCTATGTCAGCGGCCACGGTGCAAAACAAGAGGTCCTATTAAATACAACAGATCCACACAGGGAATATTAATTTTCGCTTACGTGGTTCTGTCTCCACGTACACATTTTATTTATCTTTTTAAACAGGAAGTTGCACAGCAGACAAGTTACAAAAATGGTGCTTTTAAACTTGAGGTCATGGCCTACATAATTATTATTGTGTTGAGACATGGGACACGAGACATCTTTTCAGTGACTCTTGGCAGTATTCAGAGACTATCTCTATGCATTTATTTGCTCTATTTTACTTGCTCAGAAATGGCTAAATTTCTAGAAATTTTTTCAAGTACATTTTTATTCAACTCACAGGAACCTGTAGATATCAGTGAGTTTTCCAGGACTGGAAAAGACATGGAAATCAATACATTCTTAAAAGTAATTCATTTCTGTACTGAATACGTTGCTAGCGATTTATAGTGATGCTGGATTTGGGAGTGGATTGGTCTTTAGAATAGATCAATTTCAAATAACTATCCCACCAGTTTAGAAACTGGTTTGTGAACCATTGGTGAATTTGTTTAAAAACCAAATCAATTTCAAATCGCAGTTGCGAGTTTATATCGTGCAATTTTGAGGAACAAAAGTCAGAATTGCCAGATATAAATTCGCATTTGCACAACAAAAAAAAGGCAGAATGGCGAGTTTATATCTTTTTCTTTTTGAAAGTCTAAGTCAGATCTCAAAACAAACCTGAGTGATTATCTCAATCACCACAGCAACAGCTCAGGAAAAGTGTGGTTTGTTGATCCAAGTGGCAATTTTATATAACAGAAGGACAGTGACTTCAATCAAAATACACAGATTGCCCTCCAAGAGCTTTAATGCAACATCTCAACTGCATAAAAACCCGTCAACCGTTCTCTTAGGATTCAGGAAGAAAAGAGAAGGATGAAAGTGAATCTGCTCATATTGAATCACTCAGTAATGTAGATTATACAGGCTCCTTTGTTTATTAATGCATGCTAGGTTAAAGTCACCATGGCATATTTTCGGTAACATTATGATGAAAGGAAAATGAATGAAATGAATATAGTATTTGAATTGGTTTGTTTCACATCTTCAAATGTATAACTCATATAAAATTAAAATATAAAAAAGTAAAAGTACCCAGCAAGATGAAATGCATCTACAGTATATTCATACTTTGCACGTGACGCCACAGGTACTGGCTGGTGGGCAGAACGTCGTTCTCCAGCAACGAAACCCAGTAAACTAATAAGGATCTTGCCAGGACGTCGCCAGTTTTACTATACAAAAGTTGGTGTTTTGATGTGTAAACGACATGCCAGATAGTTGTTGTGCGATTGGTTGCACTAACCAGATGAGATAAGCAACCTTCGCAGTATCACGTCTGTGCAGTGATCATTCCATCACTCCATCAAAGGTAATTTCAACATTTGTTTGAATACAATGGGTGTATGATCATGTAATTAATCGTGTCTTTAGTTATCCTGTAGTTTCGTCAATGAACGCCACCAGCTGGTTCGGTGAGTCAGCTGTTTGTGTTATGAGTCTAGGCTAATTGTACGTTCACACCGCCGTATTTGGCTAACAACAACAAAAGTGTGTGATAGGTTGTTTTGAGGTTTGTGATACCCAACAGTAGAGCTAGATTATTTACGGAGGAATTATTACTGCTCGATTATCTTAAAAAACCTTGTCTGCTTTACACAATTTAGCTACCTTGGAGTTAATCCTAGTCCATAGTTATGCAGCTAGCTCGCTAACAGACTTGATAGCTAGAAAGACCTGGGGCCTCATTTATAAACGTTGCGTACGCACAAAAGAAGGCGTACGCCGCTCTCTACGCAATAATTGGTATTTATAAAAAGCAAACTTGACGGGAAAATGTGCGGTCCTTCACGCAAGCTCTGACCCAGGCGTACGCACAAAAACGGGTGAAATGAAAAATGGCGACACCGTCGGCGGATGGAAGAAACACGTGAAAGTGTGTGAAACTGTGGACCGTTGTGTAAAAGAAATGGCAATACTGCCTCTCATAAATAGACTTCACAAAGCAAGTCTTACATTTAACAGCCTACACGAACACCCGTTTGATCGATCTGCACTGCAGTGTAAAACAAAAAAATCAAACGAAGATTTCAACAGAAATGCTAATTAACACATATTTGCAAAAAGAAAAGTGAAATATGTTCTGCAATAATATTGCCATGTTATGCAATTCATCCTCATAACACATCTGTTGCTTGTCAGATTCAATCAAATGGATGGTAATAAAATGCCATGATGCCATCACAATGCGTAATGGAGCGCTAGACGCTTTTTTGCATTGACTTTGATGTCCGACCATTTCTTTTTTATTTCGGCCACGGTCCGAGGTTGTGAGGCTGCAGCATTAACGGCGTCTGCAACCTTTTGCCACTCAAGTGCCTTTTTGGCATTAGTAATGCCCACACTGTGCCCTGTAAAATGTAAAACAACATTTTACTCCTCTTTTCCACCTTGCCAACGATCTTTTCTACTTCACATTGAGTGAAGTTAAGTTTATTGGTTTTCCTCTCTGTATTTGCCATGATTTCGCAATCGATGAATATTAACTTGTGGGGGTTTCACAGACTATTTATGGGCAACTATGGGCGTTTCACTGACTATTTATGGGCAACTATGGGCGTGACACGAAGCCGCAAAAGCTGCGCTACATTTAGAATTGATTGTGATTTATTAAGGGAAAACTGCGTAGGACGTGCGTGACCACGGTTTTATAAATCCGAATATTTCTGTGCGTACGCACATCCTATGTTTCATCCGTACGCCACTTCTGACGCAAATCCTACGCAAAGTTTTATAAATGAGGCCCCTGGAACTTAGTGATGTTACGTATGACACTGAAGCTTCGATGTGCGTATCGCGTAAGCGAAGCAATTTCTATTGAAGCCCCGTATCGGAGTGTGTATTGGTTTCCCAGAGGTCACGTGATCGATGACAAATGAAGCCTCACTTTCTGTCCAATCACGTGCACGTTTCGCTTTGGGTGTCAGAAGGCTCGAACGCTCAAACCCCAGATCTTACTGAACGAGTCCTTGGCTCAGTCTGGTTGATGGGTTTGTGAGGAGAGTGTTGTACTTTGAAAGTTAATCAATACATTACATTTAAATAAACAAAACTACTTATACTTTTTTGTTGTTGTTGTTGTGTATTTTTGTTTTTGTAAAATCGTTGCACTTTTGGTGTTTTTTAGGTATTGGTATAATATATTGGTCGTCGTGTTGGTATTTGGGTGTTTGGTGAAGGGTTTGTATTTACAGTAATGGCAATAGCCAAAAAAAGGAACACTTCCCCTAACTGGGAATATTTTGAGCTTATAGCTTCCAATGTATGTATGCATTTCTAGAAAAGAAAACAAATATATTAATTTATTATTATTTTAGTTTTTATTATTGTATTGTATAATTGTTGACCATTGATGTGTCTTATATTCAGTCAATGTAGGCCTTCGTACAGTCACTCTCACTCCCAATATTTTTTTTTTTCTCCTCACACTTCTGAGGTGGAAAGCTTTTGCTTTTGTTGGACTGTAGACCAGCACAAACAAAGCTCAAATGCCACTTCTGATGCGATTGTAGAAGTGGATACATAGCTTACAGAGACAAACATACAATGAGCTGAAAATCCACTTGGATACTGGAGAAGGCAGAAACATGTCAACATTGGCATTACAGAATAATTAAAATCTTAATCACCTTACATTCCTACAGTTACATAATCACTGGCAAGTGTCATAGGCACATTTAATAACAGATGATCCTATCACACAATGTCCTTATTCACCATGTGTGTGTGTGTGTGTGTGTGTGTGTGTAGAGAGAGAAAGAGTGTGAGTAGGCCTACATTAGATCTTATTGAATCATATGTTCATTTTATATTTTATTGTCACACTTTCATGGGTAAAATAATTTATTTATTAATGGACAAATTAAACACAAACGTGTAAGGCTTTTTATTTGTACACATTGAAACATTGAAATTATGGAGAGTGTGTGTTGTGGTTGCTTCATCTGACAGAGCTTCTAACATAGGCTTCTGGCTGCTTTATTTTAAATCAGCACCAGATGGCGCTGTTCTCGACACTCTCGAAGCTTTGAATCTTTTCCCGGAACAGTCAGGGGAAAGCCTCATTGCTTCACGAGGCTTCATTTCCCCATCCCTACTGGAACTACGGGACTCTACTTTGAAAATCTACTTCGAAAATGCCCGTTTGTTGCCCGCCAGGTATCCATGGTAGTCACGTGACTGCAAAGTATGAATTGCTTAAAGACATACGTATTTGACCACATAAGTGATAAATTGATCAGGCTAGATAATTGCTGGTTTTGATTGTTCTGCATTAAAACGCACCTGTACATGTTACATACTAATACCGACTCAGGTAGTAGAGTTCAGGAAGTAAAGTAACCCGCACATGCGTTTTAGCCGATGGTGATGTCATTCGTTGTAGGGATGACAGTGGTGATGACCTTGGACACGAGCGAGAGTGAGCCTGCAGTGTAATCGCAAATACTGAACGCAATCAGTGGCAAATGAACGGCTCACAATTCGCATTAGAGCTGCACGATTCTGGATCACAATTCTTTTGCTTTCGATTTTCCCACGATTCTGAACAGACAACTTAACAAAATAACATAATTTACTAGAGGTCATGACAAAATGTTTAATTAATCTCAATGAATTATTTAAAATCGGTTTGAATGAATGAGTCGATGCCTTGTTTCATGACTGAATGAATCACCTTTTTTATGATTCAATGACAAACAAATGTTTTAACAGTCACTTGTCGCCACCTGGTGGTGTAACGATGTAACTGATACCACTGATATCGTTATGTTTCTAAGGGGCCGTTTAGATGACACCGTTTTCAACTAAAAAAAGAAAAAACTTTTGATGTGTTTTGGCTGTTCATTTACATGACAATTGCGTTTTGGTTGCCTGAAAATGCACTTTTAAAAACAGGTTTCAAAGTGCACGGTTTTGAAAACAATACCGTTATCATTTCAGTGTAAACTACAAAAACGTGAATGTGTGAAAGTGGCACATGCGTATTACATGTTCAGTCTATAGACATGCACATTTGAATGTGCGCATGCGCGTAGCGTAGTCTGTTTTTACAAAGTGACATCGCCACCCTATGCACCCTAGCATGCATAATACAGCGCTTTTAGTCGTTTTCGCAGATCCGTGTAAACAGGGATTGTATTTATAACGTTGTCATCTAACTTTTTAGTACATCGTAGTCGTGTATACTTATCCTATGTGTTCCCCTATTTGTCTCGACCCCACCCTTCTTGTTATCTGATGATTAGTTCATTTACAACCCTGTCCTCCCTCGTTATCCTCCTTGTTTGCTTCCCTATTTATCCTCCCTGTGCTCTCTTGTCTTGTGCCAGATTGTCGTCTAATGTTCATGTTTTAGTGTTCCCAGCTGTATCCAGCCCATCTCTGCCTTGTTATGTCTGTGGATCATATGTTTTCACCTTCGGGGTAGTTTTTGTTTTTGTTTAAATGTATTTTTGAATTATAATAAATCCCATTGTGCTCATGTTGAGTCCTCACAATCCCTTCAACCAAAACCTGGCATAGACAAGTAGTTCTTGTCATTTTCATTTAAGTGCACCTGTTAAACGGTTAAATCATATAGTAACAGACCATACAAGGTGTTTTTTTCCCCCTCTCATGGTCTTATTTTTTAGAAGCATTTTAACAGGTTGTTTTGTGTCAGACTAGTTATCTAAAAAAAAAAAAAAGACTGGAAAATTCACTAACCAAGCAGTTTTATACTCGAGGTCATGTCATCCCTAATCATTATTGTGATAAGAAATGGACAGGCAGTTTTTGGCTTGGCCCCCTGTTCGTAATTAGACCTCGGTCACACACACACACACACACACACACACACACACACACACACACACACACACACACACACACACACACACACACACACACACACACACACACACACACACACACACACACACACACACACACACACACACACACACACACACACACACACACACACACACACACACACACACACACACACACACACACACACACACACACACACACACACACACACACACACCTGTTTAGTGAAAATGACGCTGTATAACAGCCTGGTCTGCCGTGACCATCCCATTAAAGTTCCTACAATTTAAACCAGCTTCACTGCTGCACAGAAGCGGCCATTACTGCAAAAGTTCACACTGGAGTCAAAGCCATTTTCTTTCTTTTTCCGGGATTTGGATAGAATATACATGCACAAAATGTATGCAGCTTGAAAAATACAGACCAGACCACAACAAATACTTTGCAACACCAGCAGTAAACTGGTGTGAAGATATTTGACAACACCTGATTTACTGCATGCAAGATTTACACAATAAGGACAATTCTCTCTATGGAGGCTTGTTTCTGCCTCGGTATAGCAAGCAAAAACAAAAGGTAATTGTGACTTTTTATTGCAGACTTTTTTCCTTTCAGTTGTGAGTTTATATCATGCAATTTTGAGAAAAAAGTCATAATTGCGAGATATAAACTCACAATTGCTACTTGCTTCAAAGAAAAAAACTCAGAATGTCGAGTTTATATCTCACCAATATATCTAGTTTATATCTCACTTTTTTTTTATCGACATCTGTTCCCATCATTCACTTCGTGGTTTTATGTGAAATTTGTCAATGCCTAAAATTTCGCATGTCAAGAACTGTATTCCAAACTTTAAGAATTCAGTTTTAGAGGGCTAGTTGTGTGTACTAAATGATTTATGGCATTTTAATTGAATGTTAAATTATGTTTCAGAAGTAGTATGCTATTGTTTATGTAGTTTAGGACTGAATTTAGGGGACACTGTCTTATACTCGCATTTTTTTCTTTTTGAAAGTCTAAGTCAGATCTCAAAACAAACCTGAGTGATTATCTCAATCACCACAGCAACAGCTCAGGAAAAGTGTGGTTTGTTGATCCAAGTGGCAATTTCATATAACAGAAGGACAGTGACTTCAATCAAAATACACAGATTGCCCTCCAAGAGCTTTAATGCAACATCTCAACTGCATAAAAACCCGTCAACCGTTCTCTTAGGATTCAGGATGAAAGTGAATCTGCTCATATTGAAGCTTGTATGTAGATTATAAAGGCTCCTTTGTTTATTAATGCATGCCAATTTGAAGTCACCATGGCATATGTTCTGTATAATGTATAACGTAAATGTATGACTTATATAAAATTAAAGTAAATATTTACATAAAAACTACCCAGCAGATAAGTAAAATGCATATATACTGCTTAAAGACATATTTGACCACATAAGTAATAAAAAATGATTAATTGCTTTGATTGTACAAAATTAAAATGCACCTGTATATGTTACATTATACCTACTTATAAACAGTAAGACCAGACTGACATTTCAAAAGTTAAGCAAATCAAGCGATTTGAAATCTATGATGCACTGAACATGAACCACTGTTCCCTCTGAATTTTGTTATTGCAGTAGAACCTATATAAGGATGTGTGTGTTCATATTATATATATATATATATTAACCCATGACTAGCATTGCTAGCACCATTCTCTACTGTTTTTGAGGTACAGGAAGGCATTGTACAAAGTGCTATATAAATGAACATGACTTGACCTGACAAGCACTAGTTGACAATGTCAATTTTGTACCGTTTTGATTTTGTTGTGATATGATGTTGTAAACTAATATATATATATATATATATATAGTATACAGAGACCTTATTGCATACATTATTACTGTTTTTACTGTATTTTGATGAAATACCTTTGATGCATATTAGACATCTTTCAAAAACATAAAATAATTCCAAACTATTGTGTGTGTGTGTGTGTGTGTGTGTGTGTATTAGGTATCAAAGGTATTTCATTAAAAAATACAGTAAAACCATTACTCCAGTCTTCAGTGTCACGTGATGTTTCTAATTTGAAATCATTCTAATATGTTGATGCCAGAGAAAGTTAGGGATGTGCATTAGTACGACTGACATAATGGGCGAGTATAATAAACGTGCTCCATCTAGCTTCATCTCAATCTCTGACTCTGAGCTCATTCTTGTGGAGATCATCCACACCCCCACCACCAAACCCAGTGCCCGACACATCAGTCTGACAGCCCTGCTGTGAATTAAATCAAAACCACAGTCTGCATAATACCAAGAACATTCTCTTCTGCCCTGAGGACACAAGCCAACAAATGCAGACCGAACCACAGCAAACAAATCCGCCAGCAATCGAATGTAAAGATACGATTCGTCTATCCCTGACCTCAAAACAGCAATAATATTTGAGTATTTTGACATAAATGTGACAGCATTTTTTTTCTGAAGTCCTGAACATTGTTGTATTGTAAATCTAGACAGCCAACAGTCTCTGACAATAGTACAATAAACTTTGAAGTGGACTAAACATTTCTTTTTAATATTGCGGAAATCAACTAGTGGTATACTCTGCTAAGGGAACAAATGCTAACTTTTTAACATCACATCACAACAAAAACAAAACTGACATAGTCAACTAGTGCTTGTCAGGTCAAGTCATATTCATTTATATAGCACTTTATACAATGCCTTCCTGTACCTCAAAAACAGTAGAGAATAGCTAGCAATGCTAGTCATGGGTTAATTCCCAGGGAAAGCTAGAACTGAACAAATGTGTACCTTGAATGCAACATATGCTACTTTAGATAACAACACCTGCCAAATGTAATAAATGTAAATGTACAATACAGATTATTTCAAAGCAGCTTTATAAACAAGAAAAAGAAAAGAGCAGCAGCAGCAGTGCTAGGGAAGATAATAGTGTCATTATTCAGCTCAATTTTGTTCAATTTTGTTTAAATTCAATTCAATATCAGTGTCGATGTTGCAAAGTTAGAGTCATTATCCAGCTCAATTCAGTTCAAATGTTGTTCTCATCCAATAGTGTCAGTGTGGTTAAACAAGATGTAGAGAATTTTTGGGTCCATAACCCAAATAGTAACCTATAACCAATGGCTTGCCTTCAGAATATGAACTGAATTTGATGAAAATCATATTCCCCAACCATTGATGAAGTATGTTCAGTTTGTGGGGGAGTGAATCTGCATTTAAAATAATAAACAAATTACAAGCATAGACAAATACAAAAGAACAAAGATACAAATGAAATAAGTATAGTGCTTTATGGTTTTTCAGGTAAATCTAACTATACAGTGAGCAATCAAATATAAAATAACTCTATAGTCTTCACTATATAAATTAAATATGATAAATATAATTAATAATACAATATGGACACATGTCCATTCGACCTCAAAAGAAGAGAAATAGGCCTGAATTCAGTGTTTACGTGCTGTCTGCGCAGCTCTGTACGCACACACAGAAAGCAGCATGAAGTTCCAGTCTTCTTGTGCTTGATGAACTGACAGGACTTCAAAACACATGCAAATGATAAACTTTCAGTCTATGATGATTAAACTTTGAAATGAATTCCGAACCGGAACTACTAGGCTATCCCTATACTTGACATCCCACATCGCATATCGTGCAGCCCTAATAGTAAGCTTCCACCACAGAATACATATTAAAAAAGGTAATTGGGACTTTCTATCTCACAATTCTGACTTCTTTTCTAGCAATTGTAATTCCGTCTTCTTGTTCTTTTCTTTTCTTTCTGTCCAAATCTGAGGCAAAAAATGACTTATTTTCCACAGAATTGAGAGTTATAAAGTCAGAATAGTGAGAACAATTTTGGGAAAAAAGGTCAGTCTTTTTTCCCACAGACTTTAAAAAGAAAAGAAGAAAAAAGAATTGTGAGAAAAAAACATCAGAATTGAGAGATAAAAAGCAATTATCGGTTGCACTTTATTTTAAGGTGTCCTTGTTACAGTGTAATTATATATTTAAGTACAGAGTAATACTAAGTAACTACATGTACTTACTATAGGGATAGGGTAGGGTTAGGATTAGGTTGAGGGTTAGTTACATGTAATTATGCACAATTTACTGTTATTACTATGGTAAGTACATGTAACATATGTAGCAAGGACACCATAAAATAAAGTGTTACCCAATTATCTTTCAAAATTGTATCATTCTGTGGCGGAAATAAGCTTCCATATATATAACACTACACCCAGACTTAAACAACATCTCACTAGACGAATGTATTAGACTTTGCAATCATCCATTCTGAGGGGAAATGTACCGGGTTTGGTCTCCTGGCTAAACTGACTAGGACTCATGCTCCCTTCTGATATGATTCATCTGCCTCAGGACCATCAATCTGCAGTCCTATCCTGAGAGCTGCTCAACACCTTCCCATCAGGCTCATAAGATATGGTCCCGTTGCCATCGTAGATCAAACATCACATAGCAGTGATGGTCTTCAATCACAAGCCATCCACTAGATGAGAGTCCCTTCACATGATCGTGTACGGGCGCCTTACATCCTGGAAGAGCCCATGCGTCAAGCAGAAAGGATATAGACACAGCACATCAAAATGGCGGTTAGATAATACAAATCCATTTAAAAATGAAAACATTATCACAACACACAGACGCTTTGACGATGATGCGTTTCCCTCCCAAAATTGAGGAGGGCCCTCAAAGCAAAACACATAAACGCTCACAGCTTAGCTTTCGTATCTTCCCTTTAAATGAAAAATGTCCTAAAGGGAGTTTATGCACTTTAATTTAAGTTCCCATAAGAATTATACCAACCATTGCATGGCTAAACATAGCTCTATTACTCAGAGTGTTCCTTCTGCAGAAATGATAATGGATAATTGAAAACTAAAGCTCCTGAAATAATCATCATTATGAGCTGAAGACGGCTGTTCGCCTTTACATCTTTTAGAACTCACTTGCAATGAGCTCACAATAGGAAGGATCCTGGTAAAGTGAAAACGGACTCGAGCCAAATGCACACTATAGGATTTTTGCCATACATTTTCAGATTGTAAAAGATTTTTCATTGTAAATTTGACTTGACTTAAACTCTGTGTAGACTGTGGTTGCACTACTTCAGACTCAATTCTGACAGTGTCAGCTGCTATGACATAAAAGTGGTTTGTAGTTTATTTTGTAATATATTACAGTACCTTACCATATAAAGTGTAAAAAAAGTTTAAAGGTACATTATATGTCATTTTATTGTAAAATCCTGTCAAATTTACGATTTTAGGACGTAAAAACAATGTCATTTATAGTGAAAGTCCCTGCATCTCACAGATATTTTGTAGTTTCTTCTTTTTTTTGTATTGTCCATAAAGGTGTTTTATGTTGCATTTTCAGTTATTTTTAGTTATTGTTTTATTGCTTATACAACATTATAAAACATACAGGCATTCCATAATACCCCAAACATTGTTGCAATTTCTGGCAACTACAGCTGCCAGTTTGTTTGTTTTTTACAGTAAATATTAGAGATATATTTACTGTGTGAAAATCAAAAATGTCAGATTCACCAGTAAATAATGATGTCAGAATGTTCTACTACCTGGTGCACTTGTTTCTTTCTATACTTCACATGTAGGAGTGCATTAGCATTGCTGTTCTTAGTCTACTTTAAGAGCCAATACCACAATGGAATCGATACTCCACTAGTGTTGGGAGTAAGGCATTACAAGCAACTTTTTTTAAACTTTTTTTTACTTTTTTTTTTTAAACCTTTTTCCAAGTAACTAGTAAAGTAACACATTACGTGTAAATTTACAATTACTTTTTCAAATAAGTAACTCAAGTTACTTCGTTTTCCCATTTATTGACTGACAGCTCTCCTGTCACCATGTTGAGAGAAATCGGGAGTGAAGGTGCAGAGGGGTTGTGTGTAAACATGATGGTTATTGTTAGGGTGACCACCTGCTAATAAGCCCAAGGGGGGACAAGGGGTATGTTTCTGAGGGACAATGTGGGACACTGCCTGGCGCGGCGGTGCCCCCACCCCACGGGCAGACTCACTGATAGTGGTTTACCCATTTCTAGCACATACCACCTTATATGGTATATGAATAATGCCCTAAACATGTGTAATTGCTGATGTATGCTCATGAATAGGCCAACCAAAGTGTATTTTTTTCTAAATAAAGATTCATAATATTTTGAACATTAGTGAATTGACAGATGCACTTCCACTTACGATTTACTTTAGCTATTTAGTTTTATTTATTTTTTCATTACAATTTATTCACTTTAAATAAATTATAATATAAAATTATAGGATTAACAGGAATTGTAGTTGCTCAACACCTCAGGAACAGTTAAAAAAAAAAAAGCCCCTCTCGGTATCCCCCTCAACCAGAGCCGGCCCGAGCCTTTTGGGGGCCCTAAGCAGAATTTGATTTGGGGGCCCACTACGCGGAG
This sequence comes from Semotilus atromaculatus, assembly GCA_031834385.1. NCBI lineage: Eukaryota > Metazoa > Chordata > Actinopteri > Cypriniformes > Leuciscidae > Semotilus > Semotilus atromaculatus. The sequence continues at coordinate 28,257,297 of JAULUF010000010.1, read as the reverse complement.
ACACCTGTGCTTGACGATTATTGACACAAATGTTACGCAATAATGATACATTATAAATGAATACAGTGAGGTTATGTATTAATACAAAATAAATACTTAATAAAAAATAAATGCCTACTTAAATAAAAAAGTTTTAACTTTTACTTTACTCTTTTACTAATTCTTTGAAACTTCTTAAACAAACTGTCTCAAAACATAGAAAATAAATTATTTGCTCAAATAATGACAAAACTGAGAAATCAGAAACATAATAAGAGCAAGGGTTCAACAATGACAATTATTGTTGAAAAATGTAAAAATATTATTATTTCTCAACTGTCTCAATACAGTGTAAATGTCTTCAAAATCTTTTTTATTATTATTATTGTAACAGACTTTGTTGGAGTGTACATGACAGAATCCAACAAAGTCTGTTACTATAATGCCGGTTGTACTGGCGCTCGTTGTATGTGTGTATGCAATGTATTTTTCCCCTCGGGGCTTGCCGTAGATAGGAATGGGTCGCGCGCACTTGGTACTGGAGTGTCGCGGGTTTTTGGAGTAAGTGATCTGATATGTGGTATAATAAAGTGGAGAAGAGTTCAAACTGCTATGTTTATTATTTATTCAATTTCAAACTGCTACCCTTAAACCCCTCTTTTTAATTGATGATGGCGGTGAGGTGCCTCAGACTTCAGTATCTCCATTTTTCGGATTGGAAAGCGCGCATCTAAAAGTTCCTTCCCAGTATGTCTGGTGTGCACGCGCGTGCGCTGTCATGACAACAACGAAAAAGTTGACAACAACCTAGTCAGCAGTTCAACTGATGGGTGGGTCACGTAGGTGTGGCAACAGTAGCGTGTTGAACTGTCAAGTAATGTTCGTTTGGCTGCCTGGGGCTCGAGGTTATAGAGCGACCAACTTTTTTTTTTGAGCAAGCATTGATTATGCGTGACACAGTCTCAATTTGCGGGATGCATGAATTGGGCTTCAAACGCTGTGCGCGCACGCGCTACGCGGGACGGGTGGTCAACCTAGTTATTGTAGTTCTAGACTAAGTGCCCTATTTGAACAATCTAAGCACATGGTCTAAAGTGCACGGGCGAGGTTAAAGTGCACAAGCAGCCATGTGCAGGACAAAGTGTACGCGTGTTGTGGACCCGTCTATAGGCGGATATAACACGCTCTTTAAATAACAAAAAAAATTCTGCGCCATTGACTTTATACCAAGTTCGATTTCGCAGTCTATTTCAGTGCATCACTGCGTCTGAACACACACCTCATTGTCAGATCAGCCCATGGGCGCACAGATGGGTGCAAATGCATTTGCTATTTAAACAACATGGCGCAGGATGTGAAAATGATAACTGCGTCAGGCTGAAACTATCAAAAAACACTTGCGGCGCACCTGGTGCTGCATTGCGCCAGGTGTATGATAGGGCCCTGAATGTGAGAATACAATTACATCTCACTTGCACAAAAACTGATTCAGTACATCTTAAAACGAAGGACAACAGAAAGCGCACAGCCAGCTTTTAACTCCATAACTAAAATAATAATATTAAACCAGTGCATCGATCTCCACTCCTTTCATCTGAACAACAGCGTTGGTGTGATGCCAAATGGAGACTGAGCCAAACAAGAAATTTCCTTTATTTATCGTGTCGTCTTTGGAAGGTGAGGGTGGAAAATCTGTCTAAAAATGACACAAAACCTAACACACATCTCTTTCTTCATCTCTTGTGAGGCTCAGATAATTTTAAAAGACTCATTAGCCAATACTGTCTTCACCGAGTGCATCCATCAGACAATGAACCCTGCAATAAATCACTTGGATTTCTGCCCTCGCAGCCTGAGTGAGGGGCGGTCGAGGGCATCACTAAAACCCGTCGACCTGCTGCAGTGGGAAGGGCCCGATGTCAGGAATGAGGGACCACACCACTGCCAAATGCAGACAGCCAACAGCAGGACAGATGCTGCGGCACCAGCCTGGCATGTCCATAAGACCCTCCGTCTCCCCTTCCACCCAGCCAGTACACATCTCAGTCTCAGTCATCACCATATATGATTACAACAGCACAGAGTTGAAGTGCAGAGAGTACACGACGCTACTGAATCACAGTCAAACCAATCAGCAAGCATGATCAGGACGGGGAGCGAGGCTGGTGCCAAGACCCTGGTGAGAGGATGCAGCATCTGTGTAATTGGCTGGGAAAGATCAGAGACAAAGCCATTCAGAACATCCACCTAGAGCAAACGCCTTGGGACCGAGATGAGATTTGTTTCACTGCAAAGAACTGTACAAAAGATTCTAAAGAACGGTGACGTCAATGGGACGAACAGGTTTACTGGAAACAAAAGAAAGGGAAACATTCTGCTTTGTGGAACGGCTTGAGAAGTTGTCTGTGTTTATTACCTGAGGGCCATGTGACCTGATTGTCAATTGATGTTGATGGTAAAAACTAAGCTTTTGATACACTTGAACGCAGAATTTTGAATAAAAGCAGGGGCTGTCAAGCTCCAAAAAGAAGAAAAAGCACCATCAAAGAAGTTCATATGAATCATTCTAAGTTTTCTGAAGTAATACGACTTTCAGAAGAAGAAAACAACTTTATTTTTTACTTTTACTTCATAGTGCCTGAAAACAATTTGTTTCGTAGACAGCATGTGCAGCAACATAATACAAACAATAAATATTACAATCATCCATTTAAAAACATGATCTCTGCAAGAATAAAGGAATTCAGAAGTTTTTCAGTTCGATGAAGTAGTTATTCACTGAACATCTTCCCCTCCGCCATACTGTAGCTCTTATTTCTCATTTTGCACTTCCACATATTCAAACTTGCCATGTGTTTATGTGAAATGTATATCAGTATGTGCATGAGATTTTAGTACTGCAACTGAATTGAAGATTATCAGTAAATAATCATCTTTAATCTCAGTCTGTTCCAAACAAAAAGATACAGTATGACTTCAGATGACTGGGAATAAAGTCACATGAACTTTTATGGTGGACTCTCATCATTCTGGTCCTTTATGGAGCTTGACAGCCAGTAATCTGGATGTGTTTAACAGATGGAAAAGCTTGAACAGTCTGCTAAATATCTCCTTTTGTGTTCCGAGAAAGTCACACACAACATGGAATGCCATGAGGGTGAGTAAATAAGGTGAACTAATCTTTAATTACTAACACCTATATAATTACTATTGCAAAAAATTACTATTGCAAACTGCATTTTTACATCAACACACACACGCACACACGCCTTACTTGTAGGGCCAAGCACTCAATAATTTCATCCAATACCATTTAAAATTCTATGATCAAGGCATGTCACAAAGTGGCTCACATTTGATCAAATTGGACAATTTCACTACTGTGTCCTCCCATTTTTGACCCCCATATTTATCCCAGTCAAAAGCTCTCCATCCTTCTCCCGTACATGTGAAACAATTTCAAAAGGCAGACCCTGGAGGCATCAGTCCTGTCTGGTAATTGGGTCCCTTGTCACCCATTGAATGCAATAACAACATTCTTCGGCTCAGCCTTAATCTAAATGACATCGGTGTCCTAGTTTGCTTCCTGAGTGTTATATTCCTCGGAAAGGTTACGGCAGAGTTGCGGTCTATTAGAAGCATTTCATCCAGGAGAGTCGATAAGCTCAGAAAACGTGAAAAAAAAATAGCCATATGAAATTAAACCACTATCAATGATCACAGAAGGGAAAATGTGCAAATGATGTTACAGCTGCAGTTTAATTACTAGTTTCTTTATTCTTTTGTATATCCTTTTTTTCCTTCTACCTGGCCCATGGTCATAGAATTTCTTTCCTGAGGTAAGGTTACATGACATTTATTGACTGGTGAAAAAACTGATTAAGCAATTATATTAGACATAATAGGTTTCAATATGTTGTACTGTTTCTTTCAGCAAACCTTGATGCTCATTCATGCTCATTTTGTGCTATAACTAGTAGTAAAGAGAAAGAGATGCCCTCCTTATTCCATGATAAAATTGACAGAATTTGGAAAATGAGACTTTGTTTCATATGAAAAGTAACAATGTACATAGCTTAATGTGATTATTGGATGGGATATGCACACTACAAATTATGTTTATTTGCAGAAAAACAGAACAGATTAAAATATTGACTTGGAAGTTAAGAATCGATATTGGTTCATCAGAAAGATGAATCCATATTATCAACCCAGCCCTAATACATATGCATTCTCTCAGACGGCTGTATCTTAAGGAACTCAGAAATGCCTCAAGCAGTTTCTTGTAAATCCCAGGGTTACATCTGACACTGAACAGAGCTGATAAATGTCAGGACCCAATCTAAACTCAAACTTCCTAAGAACAAGAATACTTCAAACAAACTTTCATTCTAGGTATTCTCCCATGATAAATTATCTGCAGTTGAATAGAAACTGATTCAATTTAACAATGAGTTGTGGAGCAAAAAAAAAAGAAAAAAAAAGAAAGAAAAGAACCGAACTTCAAGCTTAGTAACAATGATCACATATTCTCACAGCTGGACCTGTTAGCTGCAGACACAGTGTGCACTGATAAGGTTGATGAAACCACATCAAGCTATAAAAGTCATTTGTCTAAGGCATGATCTTAAGGCCAATTCACACTGCCCTGACAGACACCGACCAATCATCAGTTTATTTCTCTGACATTCCATGGCCAATTGGTTTAATAAGCTACCCAACACATATGATTCTTGTCTCAACTCCAGTCCAATCCGTTTGGTCTTTTAATTGAATACTGCCATTGAGTTTAAAACATGTAATGCTCATGATGCCAGATGCTGAAAAAAAGGAAACATGATGCCACAGCCCAACACATGTGCATGAATGTGTCCTGTGAGCGCACCTCCTTAAAACTCCATAGAAGTGGTGCATCAAAGCTAGAAAGAACATTTAGTCACAAAAAACTAAATTATTAAAACTTTAGCTCACCTTTGCACTAAACCTCCTAAATCCTTGACAAGCGATATTTCTATATTTTCAACTGGTAATAGCAATACATTCTGCACATTCTGTCCATTACCGCTGTCGCCAAACGTCGCATGCACGCTCGCTGTTTATCCAGCACCGGCTTTAGAATGAACGATGACAGACAAGGTAGAGTATGCAACATGATTTCATGAAAGTATGATGTATTGCAACATCAGAAAAGAAGAAAACCGAAATAATAATGACTACTGTAACGCTTGACGTAAAGCTAGTCAAATTTGTAGTTTTCTCATGTCTCATTCGGACTACAGAAACGCAACCCGATCTGGCAAACTTGCATAGTGTGGTTATAGCAGATATAGGACTGCAACGCGAATCCAGAAGTGCCTTTCACCCTGTTACGACTTGATGAACCACTGATTCAACCTATTCAACTTTCGGATACCTGTATATAACTTTTGGCACTAGAGGAAAAAAGAAAGGAATGCATTAAATAGTTTGAGAAATTGAGCGGCATATAAAATGCTGTCTTCAATGACAAACACTTTGCTTTCCTCCTCTGCTCACACCCCAGGTCCATGCATTTGAAGTACATCAGTTAAGGACAAAAAAGGCCTTGAGCAAATAAAATGATGCCTATTGATTTCAAACCAACAGCAACTTGTTACACTTGAGGGGACATTCGTGTAAAACCATTGTGGCTAAAGTTCCTTTATATGTGCGAGCCAATTATATTTTGAGTATCCTTGTGAGAGGTTCAAAACTGGTAGACGCGCATAAATAAAGTATATTGTGACTGGACAGCGGCCACGATCAATAGAATCAATGCAAAGCGTATGACGTGATCTTCATGCAATACCTTCACAACTTCTTCAACTATCTTACCAACTATCTTTATGACTTGCAACAGATTCCAGAACTTTCAGGTAGTCAGAGTTATATTTATTAGTCAAACAGCAGGGATGTGTGCCAAAAAATACACATGCAAAAGGTGTTTGAATTTTATTCAATTTTAATTCTACTTTCTTAAATTCAAATTCTGTATCATCTATGTTATCTAATTTCAGGAATCAAATTCAAACACCTTTTGCATGTGTATTTTTTAACATGTTTCAGAATAAATCTATATATACGCAATACAGTTTGGAATATTTATGATTTTTTCAATGTTTTTGAAAGAAATATCATATGCTCACAAAGGCTGCATTTATACAGTATAAACAGTAATATTGCGAAATATTATTACAAATATTAAATATTTTAAAATGTAATTTATTCCTGTGATGATAAAGCTGTATTTTCAGCATCTTCAGTGTCACATGATCCTTCAGAAATCATTGCAATATGCTGATTTGGTGCTCAAGCATAAATAACTCTGAGACTTTGACACTTCGCAATTCAATGTTTCAATGATTCAATGGCCCATCGCCAATTATTCCTTAATTAATGCTAACATTCATGTTAACTAACCTTTGTAAATAGTTACAATTGTCACCATCAAATCAGTTGAGAAAAGTGTTTTGTACATATGGAATAAATATTCATAGTTAATCAAAATAAAATGATAATTATAGACGTTTTGCTGTAAAACGTGTTTTGGACTAATGAAATGCCTTTGTTGTGTGACTGTGAATGTTTTTGAATTGCAAACAGTATTACATTTTTTGTCACTCCAATTCAAATTCAACATGCCCAAATTGATTCAAATTTGCACTCAGCGAAAGGAAGATAGATCTTCAATTCTAGATTCAGCCCAACCCTGGAATGCAGGAACCTGTGTTGATGGATGCCTGTATGTTTGTCAGAAAACACCAGAGCAAAAAAAAAAAACTCCTCATTGCTTCAAGGTCATGAGGCTGTAGAAAGGAGATGGATGATCTGCGCTCCTTCCGTTTTCGTAATGTGACTGATTCAATCATGTTCCTCCTTCTCAAGCCTCTGCAGACTTTCCATGGCAGAGCTGCTCTTATCTCTACACGCAGCCCACAAACGTCTCTTTTACTGAGGCTGCTGGTTTAGAGGTGAGCGTCTGTAAGCATTATCTCTGTTCTAAACGTAGGTAAAGCTGAGGTCAGGCTTCCGGTATATGGAGAAAATAATCTTCAAACAGGAATATCAGCAGTGCTCTCCCACACTTCCACGAGAGCTGTAATGTGAAAGCCCTCTAGAGCTTCACCTAAAGAAATCCACAAAACCAAACATTCTGCCATCATTTCATGTCGTTACAAACTAATTTTTTTTTTTCAGTAAAAGCATCATTCCATATACACGTATACTGTATTACTGTTCATACTGACAGGTTCTAAACACTGAACAATTATCATAAAAGTAGCGTTCTGTATTCAAAATCTTATGAATCCATGTCAAATAAAATAATAATGTCTTTATTTTTTGCAGTGTATGGTATTTTTGTCCTCTTTACAGACGTGTTCACTATGAATGTTGCATGGGAATGGCTCTGAGAAGATTCTTTAAAACGTTCTACTTTTAAGTTTCACTGAAAAAATAAAAGCATATGGGTTTCAATGACACAACTGTAAGTAAATAATGATTTTTATTTTTTTATTTTTGACTGATTCTTAAATCCTTACCATATCATCATGGTGCTAGACAATGAAAAACATATGAAACCGTAACGGCATTACAGGGAAGAGCATTCGTTCTCTCCAGCGATCGACGGTGAGTCTGCACTTTGTAACCCATCACGTCTGAAAGATTCCGTTTTAATAGAGACATCTAGGTTCTTGCAAGCTTGCACGTGGGTGTAATAGCATCTGTTTGATGGGGTAACGCTGCTCTCCCTAGAGCCCCAACAAGAAGCCTCACTCGCCGCAAAGTGCTGCGCTAACTGTCATTTAGCATCAAAGCACAAGAGCTTCTGCTTGCACCATGAAAGCACTGCCTCTCAGACATAATATTACATTTCCGTGTGGCTTGATGAAGCCCTGTTCTCCATGACGATGTGGTGAGAAGGATGTCTCCCAGAAACAGCCATTGAAAAGCAAAATCTCTTGATTGAAGCTAGCTGGCATGGTCTGGATGTGTGAGAAGGATGTCTCCCAGAAACAGCCATTGAAAAGCAAGATCTCTTGATTGAAGCTAGCTGGCATGGTTTCCTTCCCATCTGTGACTGACACTGAACCAGAACAGGATCCCAGAGAACAGGGGCACATGAACACCTGTTTGCCTTCACCCAGCATGTTTTATGTAGGAGCCTGATGCATTATTCATGTGCTGGAAGGAGAGGCGGGACTCCCAGGTACATATGCTGAGGGTTATAAATGTCCAGCCGTAAAAATGTGTTGCCCTTATTTCACTTGAGACGCAGAAGAGAGAGAGGGTAACTCTCTTTCAGGGGCGTTTCTCACCCACAGCTCAATCGTGAATAATGAGGTGCTGGACATCTCCATCACACCTCAGCGCAACAGCAGATGCTGAGTCTAAACTTAAATGAGTCTGGGGAGCATAGCTCAAACCATCACAGCATCTACAAGATGAAATGCATCACATTATTAAAGCTTGCTGGCAGGGCAAGATTACCGATTGGGCTCCGGGGCCTTAGACTTACATGGACCCCAAATGACAAGACACTCCCCGTCCTGTTTGTTTCATTACTGAATGTACTAGACCCCAATTTGTAATGAAGAGATCCAATCTCAGGGTGCCAACGGAAGACAACAGGGGCCCCTGAACATCCATTGTTGTTTTATGATCACATATGAATCAGGTGCCCCTTTTTAACTACAAACCATCAACCAACCATCGTGAGACTTGACGGTCCTCTGTGCTTCTGCATAACTTCAAGAACGATTTTTACAGCACGCTTCATAATGTGCTAAGGTTTACGTCTACCCTGAACTCATGAACCTACTTTTGATAATTGGCAAGAAGTAATGGTATAAAGTTTAAAATGTTTACAACATTTGTATTTTTTTTTCACACACGCCTATTGTTTTGCACCAGAACACATTGATTCATCAACTAGGGTCGCATTGATTACCATCATGTTCGTTTTGAAGCGTCAACATTGAGGGTTTTGAAACCTTTTATGGACTCGCAGAGACAGATTATTTTTCTAAAAATCTCTGTTTGAATTTCACAGAAGAAAGAAAGAAAGCCATACACATATGGGACTAAATGATGAGATAATTATAATGGTTTCCATTTTTGAGTGGAGTATCCATTAAATATCCAGGGTCCTTAACATTACACTTAACCAGCTCTCCTACTCTATTATGAGTCCCAGAGTCTGATTCAAAAAATAATTGTTTATTGTTTAGAAAATGTTTTTAAATTTAACTAATTAATCTTGCTTTTAGTTTAATAATCCTTAAATGTGGTTAATGGACTGTTGGGAGGGTTTCCATTTTATTTTGAATTTGTTAATAAAGAGACAAAGCAGTTTGAGGACATTACTGAAGTAATCTTTAATCTGTTTTCTTAAACTGAGAGTTTATTATTGTGTAATTTGATTTTGTGTAATAACCAGCACTAAAGCAAACAGCATTTTTCAAAAAAAAAAATCGATCAAGCACATTTGGACTGTCAGCAGGATTACAGCCGGACAATGAGATTCATTGCAAATTGCTCTGAACGATTACAATGCCAACTTAAACTGATTCACTCTCCCTATGTTTCTATGATTTGTTGTGCGTGTGAGTGTGCGCATGCACAATGCCTCTCAAACTGCTCATAAACAATAAACCGCGACCTTTGCGAGAGGAGGCGGGCAAATAACGGATAGAATGTGCTAATTCAATTACCCAAGTTGAGTAATTGCCTCGGTCAGTGTTGTGGATTGAGCCCATAGCTCAAACGTCCTTGGGATAAATTAAAAGCCGGGATAATGATAAAGATGGAAGGGGGAGGAGTTCACTGTAGAACAAAACAATGAATCTAGCATTTCTCTTGGAATGTAACACACTGTTAGCAAATTTAGCTTATTAACACACACACTGTGGCTAAGCACGCAATGCCACGGAGTATTGTGGTCTTCATAAATAGGTGTTGAGTTGGCTGAAGACGGTGCCCTGGAGGCTGAGGTGTCTGCTGGAGCTTAGCTGAGCGTTTCTGTTGTGTTGCTCGGTTAGCGTGATGAATACGCTGCCGTATTCACCTTCTATTCTCTCCGACTTCAGCGTAACACAATAGAAGGATTTATGAACACGGACAAAAAAAGAAAAAAAAAGAAAAACACAAACAAAAAAACTGCAGAAAGCTTCTGGCTCAAACAAAACGATTTAAAACCTGCAGCTGAAATCTAGGTTACGGACTGCATCCACCATTTTTAACCACTCACACACACACACAATGTTCTCATTTTCTCTTTTGCTCTCTCTGCCTGTCTGTCTACCTGATTAATTTAGGCTGTCTGTCTGTTGGACTGAGTCGGATTTGAGTTATTAAAGGCTGCTCTTTCTCCCACAAGCGTGCAGGGGCAACGACACCCACTAATTAGAATCACCCTCACGCAGGGTTGCTCTTTCTCTGGCCACAAACACCACTGGCTCCTGTTCTGCAGTGGAGTGTGCCGGTCTTTGGCATCGTGCCGTTGTGTTTCTGGATGTCAAACATAGTAAAGACATCATATGCCCACTTACAATTTGGACCGTTTATGTCGAAAGAGAAGAGGAGGAGCTTTAGACGCGTGGTGTGTGTGAGTGTGTGCATGTGTTTGTGCATGTGTCTGTGAACATGTGTTTGGCAAAAGATGAAGACAGTGATGCAAATACAAGCAGAACTGATTGCATGCTCTGGGGATCGTGTTCCAGTTTGATCCTGAACTGCATGCCAGTGTCGGCTTGACAGGCGCATTGCTGCCATCTAGATGATATGTTTGGAATAGTGCTACACCAATTTTTGGAAATTTTAAGTATGTAAAGTAGGCATAGGATACTATCTACATAAAATCCAGATGACACGCTACATTTGCCACAATGGACCCTGTGCAGTATCCCAAAAAGCACACAGCACAGACTCTAATGTGCTCAACTTGACCTTCTATCTCCCATGTGACAAATGAGTCACTAATAATTACAGTTTGACCATTATTTGGCTAGATTTCTGAAAATGTCTGGAATTTAAGTTGAATGAGGTGAAGTTGAAGTTGAATTGAATGAAAATTTAGTTTGAAATGTTAATTGTGGAATAAGTGTGTGTGTAAAATAGTATGTAGTATACAGTGTATACTGCTAAGCAAGTTATATTCTAGTATTACATTCTGAATGGAGCCACATTACAACAATCTTTTTTTCCCCCATATTTGTGCCTTGTTTTCCATAAAAAATATTAAAATATAAAAATTATATATATATATATATATATATATATATATATATATATATATATATATATATATATATATATATATATATATATATATATATATATATATATATATATATATATATACACACACATTGTCTGAATTTTATAAGATTAATTTATAAGATTTTCTCTCTATATACATATTTTGTTTTAGACCTTTTGTTTTTACACTGGTCATTTCTTCTTTAAAAATATAACCAAACAATCATGAGATTTAGTGAGGAAACAGTAAGGAAGATTTTTGAAGTGCAGAATTTCATCAAAAAAATAATTCTCCATTGTTCCAGAACAATAGAGCTCGATTATGCTCCATTAAGTATGGATAATTAAAAGATTAATTAGTCAAGCTTAATTATGGATACAAGAAATATGCACATACAAATAAACTCCAAAACCGGCAATTGCCACCTGGCAAGAAAATGTATTTTTAATTAATTTCTTATTAATGTGTTATTCCAAGAACACAAACTTTTCACTTATGAATGATCTTGGCTTTAAAACGATGAGTCTACGAGGCTGTGGCACTCGTTATAACTGCCGTGACCCTACATAGAATTGTCTTGCAAGCTCAAGAGCCCATTTGAGGGGTGAAATTGAATTTGCCTCTATGATTAGAAATGTCAGAGTGATGAAACGGCGTATAACTGCCGGAGGTTAAACATGGGAGACATCATTAAAGAAACAGAAGCCAACTTATTCTTCATTAATGGAGACAGAAAAAGAGAGGGAGGAATGAAAAGAGAGACAGAGTTAGAGGAGAAGGATTTCTGCGTATGCTTTGCCATGTTTGAGAGGCTGCTGGGCTAATTTGACATTTGAACATTTACTGCACCTCATTACAACTGCTCACAGCCTATTAATCTGCTGACTGGATAGATGGACCACACATTCCTCACTGTCATTCCACTGTCTCTCACTCACTCAAAAACACTTTTACAAAAGTAGGACTTTGTCCTGAGTCAGCATCCTTTGTTGTTCCTGGGGCAATGTTTCTATTAGCCAGTCACAGCCCTTCACCCCGCCCCTTTTAAATTAGAGGGCGATTAGATTTGTTTGCGTGTTGTTCCAGGAACCACAAAGGATGTAAAGCCACTAACCGATTCTACTTGTTTAAATCTCATTAAGAGATTCCTTATACATTTAACAAGACTAAAAAGCACAGAAACGTCAAAATCATTAATAGCACACAAAATCAAAAACCTGAAAATGCCACACTGATACTATGGCTGCATCCGAAATAGAATATATTAAAAGTTTCCGGTAACACTTTATATTACTGTCACACAACGCTCAGGAAAGGGTGAATAAACTTAGGCTTTATTTATACACTAAATGCAGACTCCAAAATAACAGGTAACATAAATGCTCAGAATATACTCAGGAAGTGTCTCTAGACGAATACTCAGGAACCAGGAATCAGAAACAGACACGACCAGACGAGGATTGACGCAGTACTGACGAGATCGGACCCCGAGTTAAGAGTGACTGAAGCTTTTATGCAGCGAGAGTGCAGATCATGAGGAGACGAGGTGCAGGTGATCACAATCAGGGAAAGTGCGTGCAGGTGAGAATCCAGGGGAATGCTGGGACGTGTAGTGCGGGACAGGACCAGGGGAAACCGTGACATTACCCCCCCCCCCCTCCCGGAAGGCGCGACCTCGCGCCTAAACAAAACAGAACTCCACGGTGGCATAGCTGGAGGGAGGAGCCATGGGGACAGACAGCCAGCAGGCCTCAGGGCGATGACAGGAAGCGATGGCAACGTGGAAGGCGGAGCCCACCGTGCCGCCGGAGAGCCGAACGAGTGACAGGACACAGAAGACATCGGAGACCACGACCGAGCCGCAGCGACATCCCTCCAAGATGGCAGCAGGGATCCGGAGGGCAGAGGTTGAGCAGGAGCGACCGAGGGCAGAGGTGGAGCCTGAGGAAGGGAGGAGCACACAGTAGCCAAAGGGGTGGAGGGCCGGAGAGCATAGAACGGCCCGCAAGTCCGCGGCGAATGTGGTGCGATGACCGACCCAGGTGTAGCCGAAGTACTGAGGGAGCCCGGTGAAGCCGAATGACCGATGGTCACTGCCGACATCGAGGGTGGGTGGAGCATAGGCGTGGGAGTCAGGGCGACGGGTCGAAGTGGAGTGGAATGTAGAGAGGCTGGAGGCGAAGGCACGGAGTCCTCACGCCCAGGATGAGAAGACCTCCAGCAGTCCAGCAGTGGAACCACACCACTGAGAGGAGGTAGAGGTGGAACAGCGGGGCTGATGGGGGGAGACGAAGACTGGGCAACAACAGTGGCTGGGACATGGGAAGGAGCTTGAAGGACCAGACAAACATTATCCAAACATGATACAATATTTTGGAGAGGAGGCGGGAGAGGAAGGCTGGGCGGGAACAGAGAATCCGGGACAGAACAGACAGATCCAGAAGACAGGGGGGCAAAAAAGTCAAACTCTCCAAAACACTGAAAATTTCCCTGTGCAGGAACCAAAAACTCACTCTCAGTAGTGGGTGGGCGGGTGGGACACTCGTCCATGCCCTCGAATTCCACTAACACTCCCTCGGCCAAGGATGCCATCGGCTCTGTAGGCGTGACGAACTCAGGCTCTGGCGGGCAGGCGACGGGCTCAGGCTCTGGCGGGCAGGCGGCGGGCTCAGGCTCTGGCGGGCAGGTGGCGGGCTCAGGCTTGTGCACTGCTTCGGCTGGCCAGATGAGATGCGCGGGTTCGGCTGGGCTGGTGAGGGAAGTGGACTCAGAGGATCCGAAGCGAAAGGGTTCTTTGGTATGGCGGATATGGGGAGTGGGTTTGGTGGCTCCAAACAGAAACGCCGGTTCGGCGGGGCGGAGACGGAAGAACGGAGTGGGGCTGACTTGCGGAGAAGGAAGAGGTGCTGGGGTTCGAAGGGCGTGGATAAAATCCATTAACGTGGCATGGATGGAGTCCTGCATTGTGTGTGGTCCGATCTTCTGTCACACAACGCTCAGGAAAGGGTGAATAAACTTAGGCTTTATTTATACACTAAATGCAGACTCCAAAATAACAGGTAACATAAATGCTCAGAATATACTCAGGAAGTGTCTCTAGACGAATACTCAGGAACCAGGAATCAGAAACAGACACGACCAGACGAGGATTGACGCAGTACTGACGAGATCGGACCCCGAGTTAAGAGTGACTGAAGCTTTTATGCAGCGAGAGTGCAGATCATGAGGAGACGAGGTGCAGGTGATCACAATCAGGGAAAGTGCGTGCAGGTGAGAATCCAGGGGAATGCTGGGACGTGTAGTGCGGGACAGGACCAGGGGAAACCGTGACAATTACGACCCGCAAACAACTGTGTAAGTAAACCGATATTACGGTGTACGTTTCTGTAATTATAGTGTACTTTCGTGTAGGTATAAGGGAACAATATGTTACGTTTTGGGTAATAAAGGGGTAACAAGCAGATATACAAGCAAATTATTTATAATGTAATTATTTTAAAACTAACAGGTATTCTGTTAATATATTCCAGGCAAAAATTGTATGTCTGTTGTATATAAAAGTTTTTATCACATTTCTGGCTTAAATATGTTCTTGTGCAATGTAGTTACAGGGTAATTTTGACATCTGTGGTTTGTAAATTAAATGTGTCTATATAAAGCTGTATGTAAGCACAGTATGATAAAAACTTAATTTATTGGCTTTTCTTAATAAACTAGGCTACTTAACGTTAAGCAAAAAAAAAAAACAAAAAAAAAAAGTTTCTGCTATGATTTTAATTTAGAACGTAGCCTACCATGTAGTACTTAGTACTTACCTTATCACATTGTATTGCAATGACACTTAAATGTGAGGGCAAATATACTGTGTAATTAAAACGTTTTTTTTGTTTTGTTTTGTTTTCATGATAAGAGTAGCCTACCTTTCTCTGAAATTACTGTGCAAATAGTGTTGTTTCGTATTGTTACATAGTGTTACCCGTTTCATCTGTGTATTTACAGGGTAAGTGTAACTCCTGCGGGCTGTAAATTAAAGTGGCGCTTGTTACCCCTTTATTACCCAAAACTTAACATATTGTTCCCTTATACCTACACGGAAGTACATTATAATTACAGAAACGTACACCGTAATTTCGGTTTACTTACGCAGTTGTTTGCGGGTCGTAATATAAAGTGTTACCAAGTTTCCTGGTTCACTATGAAATCAACATACTTGTCAGATGGGTCTTTTAATGGTGCAGACCCTATTACAACCAATCACAGAATTTTGGGCAACAAAACAAAAACATAATCATCTGCACAAAAGGACGCAAAAAAGTGACCTTGACTGTGCTAGTCAGATGCATAATTCCCGTTAACGCGAGCAACTGAAGCACAAAGAACATGCCATTACAATAGTGTTCTCATTATAATGTTATGTATGTGAAAGTTCGGAGCTGCAAAACTTGCACTTAAAGGTGCACTTGCTCTGAGAAACACTGTTGATATCTGAAATCAACCCAAACGAACACACCCCTCCGTTTATTGCTCAGCCCCCCAAAATGAACGAACGTGCAATGCAAGAGCGGATGTCTCTTTATCATATTTGAAAAATAAAACGAAGATTATGAACGACGACAAGGAAGAACAAAAAATGAACATACAGTCCACAAGAGTGTATACAAACAAGAGTTGGTTGTTAGTCTCCAGCAGTTCCAGACAAACAATGACACTCAAAACTGTCCTGTTACTATAGCTAATGTTACAACAACAGCATATCTTGCCTCTGTGAAACACAGCAAAGCCAATGTTACTCACGTATGAAGCAGAAACAACTCAACCTCGGCGTCCATTTTCAGGCCTTCCTGATTCAGTCTCTCTGATTGGGTCCTAAAGCTCTTGCCTGATCATAACCCTTCTTTTTCCAGTGATATTCATCTGACCTTTTCTCTTTTGTAATGTCTCTCAGCCATCTCTCTTTCTACAGTCTTTCTTCAAATCTCCCTCTTGCTCACTCTCTCTCCTCCCCTGTCATGAGTGGACACTGCTGATTGGCCCACGATAATTGTGAAAATCTGATCAGACTTGATCAGACAAATGCCCTTACCCCAGACACTGTTTATCTTCATGCGTGTGATGCCACAACCAGCTGTAGGAAAGTGTAAAGGGGTCACTCACGGTCGTTGCACTGGGTGCCGGAGTACGAGGTCATGGAGCAGTCGCAGGTGAAGTTCTCCCACTGCTGGATGCACACACCCATGTTGGCGCACGAATCATCCTGGCATGTAGTGCTGGGCCCTGACGTGGAGGAGACAGGAACAACGTGAGTCAATAGTAATGACACATTTCAACAGGCATCTCTGTCACAGGCAGCACAGCAAGACCAGCATGCATGCAAGGTCATTCACGGGTCAGCATCACCGCTGGGTAAACAGATTCATGGTGGCGTATCCGTCCTGAATACTGAACCACACTGTAGTAGTGGTGGAACATTCAGACAAGCAAACAAACAAACAAACAAAACAGTATGTTGGTCTTGTTTCTCCAGTAAAATTATTTAAATTTCCTTAAAACCAGATAAATTAATTTAGGCAGCAGATGGATTTGCACTTTTTTCTTGCATCACTGGCAAGGTTTGTTTGATACAGTAAATCGATTACACTTTATTTTAAGGTGTTTTATTTGACAGTATAATTATCAGATTTAATATAAGCATAAAAACGTGATAATAGCTGAAGATCACATTCTGTTATTGTTTCAGTTTAATTTTCATCATTGGTTACCATGATTTTGTGATTACTCACACCTGTTTCTTTTGTTAGTTTGTTAGTTCATTCAGTTGATTATCTGTTGTTGTTTGCAGTGTTAGCAAACTGTTAGCAAGGTGTTGCAAATTATGTTGTTGGATTATTGTCTTGATTAACGTGGTGCAATTAGATCCACCTGGCCTTGCCTCATTTTCTTGCCTGATCCCGCTGTGACAGAAGAAATGGAAATAGTTTTTGCTATTTTTATTTTATTTTGCTATTAACTAGTCGCTCATTAGCCTGCATATTACTAGGAT